>JANIWL010000001.1:705000-967042 GCA_030705075.1 Entelexis geochares | reverse complement strand
GAAGTCACGCGCATGGTGAATACGCAGCTCAACACTCGCCAAAACACTCTTCTGCATCCGCCCTTCGCCGCGCTTTTCTTCTCGCTGTTGCACGCATTCATAATATATATATATATACATATAAATATGCTCGATTTTGATTACTAAGTGGCACTGCCGGCGCCGGCAAGCTTTCCCCATTCGGTCTGCTCGATGCTAACGTGCTGCGAGCGGCGCGCACCATAGAGTCCTATACCGAGAGTATTGTTGTGTACTCCACAGACAAAATACCACAGAAGCAAAAACAAAAACAAACACAGAAGCAAAACAAAAAAAAAGAAGGAAGGAAGAAGCTTCACCGCTTTACAACTTCGACCATGGGCAATTTGAATTACACATGTTCCGTAAAAAACAGCTCTTGTGAGATGCCATGTCAAAAGGGATGCTTCCTTGATTGTGCAGAGTCCCATCTCGATATGCGCTGATTTTGCTCGCGCCACCACAAATATACTCCCCGAGCTTTGATAATTGAACTACCAGGTTGTGTCATACTGTGATGGTCGCGCGTGCTCCGCAGCCGAACTGATGCGACGCCTAGTGCGCTGGCTCTGCTTTTGGTCTAGCCCTGCGTGACATAGTTATACTAGTGTGTATTCTGCTGTTAGTGAGTTACAGCATGGGAAGTCGCGTCTCAATGCCGCATTTAAACGTATCACAAGTAAAGTCATCTGCTCTTCACGAGCACCTCGACGCACGCCAATCATGTGGTGGCTGTTGCATGGTATTCGTTTCTCCGAGCTATTCCGAGGCTAAGTTTGCCGTAGCTGGACCAAACAGTAATTTTCGCTCGCTTCACTTGGCGGCTCGTCGTTGTCTATTCCTGATTCGTTCTCTCATACGCGCCCTAAATAGCTGTCGTATTGCAGATCGCCACGCAAGCTCGCGGCAATGAAACAAACCTTGCGAGACTCAGGAGGTAACGCCACAAAAAGGCACAAGCTGCCGAAAGTCAATAATTTTGTAGGTCGCACGCACAACATCACACTCAACGCCTTCTGGGCAGGGTCGTGTCTCGCATGGATATATGCGCATGACAAATCAATGCGGCGCGACGCGTGACCGGCATCAAGCCGCATGCGAAGAAGGGCTGCGCCGGCATAGGCCAGCCCGCCACGACCCACCGCCGCAACCTCGCTATGCAGCCTGCTTTGCTTAGCATAAAAATTGTGTCACCCCAGAATACTCCCTACATGCACTGGATAGCCTAGGCGGAATGTATGCAGGTTGCCGCGTCGGGCACCGACACTACTTCTTCATCTGCATCGTCAAAACCTCGATCTCAGCAGGATGCAAGACTCTTGGAAATCAGTCACCGCGCGAGAGAGGCAGTCGTTCGAGCACGCCATGCCGGTCAGACCCATGAATTAACTCGCGCGCAACAACGATCCCAGCGCTCTCATCTATGTAAACTATTTAGTCTAAGAGGTTTCGAGCCGGCGCTACTAGTTCACAACAGCCGGCTATGATGCCCCACCAGACTCATTAGCGCACGCAGAGTTCTTCGTGCTCCTTGCCGAAATAGCGCACGAGCAGCCTCACAGTCTCGCGGACGCGAATGCCTCATTTGGCGCTTGTAGATAGCTTGTGCAAAGCAATAGGGTCGCCTCTTCGTGAAGTCACACTGCAAGATACCACTTGTCTTGAAGCCTAGCTCCCACAAGCGCAGCATGAACGACTGAGACGCCGCAGCTTCTTTTCTCGTAACATTCGCGGGAAAACTAAAAAGGGGTAGTGCTTCAGTCTCAAATTACTGTGTATAACAGCGGCACGGGATGTGTGAGATGCAAGATCAGACGCAGACTCGCTATAGCGATTAGCGCGATCACGACACTAAGCTCATGTCGTTCACACGTGACACACTCTCGAAGGTTAGAGCTCAACACGACGTAACAAAACCAGGTCTGGTTTCTCACACAGTTCCTCAAGACTATTCTTGGTGACTCGTGCTCCTCTCTGTTGATGTATAGCTAACGCCGTCGTCACGGGGTACTCTAAAAAGCTTAGTCTTGTAGCTTGTATGGAGATTCGCCGCGCAAAGGCAGCCCGCCTAAAACATAGCTGGGCAGGCCTGGCTTAGGGCCCAGCGCTTCACTTCTGACAGAGCCCCCCCTGGTAACCAATGGGTCCCCAAAGGTCGTTTCTCACTCGTGTAGAGTCACCCGCTCAAGCTGTCGCCCGCGGTCAGCCGCCACGCAGAGCCTCTGACTAGACATCATCGCGCAGGGCCAGAACGAACCACAAAGAAACAATAAGCACGAAGAAACAACATATCCCTATACTCGCCCTAAGGCTTGCTGTCGGCTTTCCGCATCGATCTGAAGTTTTCGACACAAGTGCCATTGCTTGAAGTTGTCGCTGCGCTTCGCTTCGCTTTTTTGCCCGTTGCAGAGCCAGCCGTGTTACCGCTTAGTTTATTCTTGCTCAATACGGCCGGGTATACCTGGAAACTGGCTCGTAATGTGCGTTCTCTCTGGCCATCTTCCACACTCCAGATTATTCTCTATCCTACGATTTTGAGCAATTTAGCTCTCTTAGTAGGTAATTCTGCGGCAAGCAACCTCTGGAGAGCTTCTATATGAGGCACGCCCAGCCGCCCCTGCTCGTCACTGCGTATGCGTTCGAGCAATCCATTCTTGAATCTTAACAGCGTGCGCCACGGCGTTCTCAAAGCTGTCGATGTCGACCGCTTTGTCGGCGTGCTCAACTAGATCGGGTCGTAGCTAGCTGCCGCGGGCCGTGTAGCCGACGGGAATCAAGTCCTCGCCCATGTACACGATTAATTAGGTCGCTGCCGATGCGGTAGCCGGAGTACGCACCCCCAAGCATGTATAGGGCCTCCAGCGAGTACTTCGGGACGGTTTGCATGGCGACGTGAGCGTGCCGAGAGCCGCGCGTAGCCGCAATATGCAGCGGCCTCCGCTTGTCAGAGAAGAGGTAATGAGACAACGAACTTGTGTCAGGGATTACCAGTGCTCCGGCAGCTAGACCTTGGTTACAGAGGACTAGGAACGTTATCCCTTGCTGAGGGAGGTCCAGGGCCAGACCCAAGTAGAGATAATTGGTTAAGGAACTAGCTAGTATAGATGGTGTTATTTCTAGTACAGAAGGTCACGTGTGGGTTACGTTCTCTCCAACACAGCTCAGCTAAGCCAAGCCACACTTACTAGTTCGGGAAGCATCCCGCTTCGGGCAAGGCGACAGAAATAATTAATGGCACGCGCGACGCGCGTAAACACGCCCTCATCAATGGGTCGAGCATCAAGTACACCTGCAGCGACGAAAGAAACTCCATGCGTGGTCGCGCAGCCTGCCCCAGCGCCAACACACGCCCTCAACTCAGTCGTCGCCCTCGAGATCACCAATCAAAAAACCTATTACGTCCTCGGTGACGCTATTCGCGGCTGCGCCATCCTGGACCTCTACTCCGACGCCATCGTCACGAGCCTGCGCACCTCCCTGGGCTACACGCAGAAGCACCACATCTTCCCCAAGCCTGTCCTATGCGAAGACCTCATCGAGCACCATATTCAGTCACCTACGCCATTTGCCACCGGCCGCCATTGAATCCCCTTCTCGCGCACCATCGCCGGCATGGCCAATCCTTGGCCCTCCAGCTTCGTAATGCCAAGCAAGCCCGACATCGGCATCTTCTGGCATGTCTGGTGCTTTTTCAAAGTCAACGGTCACGTGTACCCTGCTTCCCATGCCATCACCTTCCGCGCCTCCACGCCGCGCCCTTCCTGGTTGAGCCAACGGTCTCTCTCGGCCCCGACAAACTGTGCCGGACTCAATGTCGACATTAGCTGTCCCTGCGAAATCCCTCAGGGCCTGGAAGCGTGCTTGGTAAGCATCAACGCACAGGCCAAAAAGCCTGTAGTCGTTGCCGTCCACCTGATAGCGCGAATAATTGCCTGGTACGGCACTACAGCGGCCACAGACACGTCGCAAACGCTCATAGGCGAGTACATGGAACCACAGCCACAAGTTGTCACGGACACCTTGCGCCTTGACGCGGCGCTGCTCGATTGTAGGCTGTATGATTTCCACGCGCAGGCATTCGTTGCCGCGAACATGGATCTCACCTGCAGCCTGGGCATCGCGGTGGAAACCCACACGGTGACTCTATACACATTCAGCGGCGTATGGCTTGCTGGCACAAGGCTAGCCGAGAGCGGCGATGCCGTGGCGGCCAGCGACGGCGGAAAGCTGCCAGCCTACTCAAAGACATAGCGCCGCGACTAGTCTCTAGTACTCATCCTCATGCGGCGGCACGCGGCTTCCGGGAGTTGCTATTACTTCACGATCTCTCAATGAACCACAAGCGCGCTGCCATGATGCATCTCCTTCCAATATTTCGTGGAAACACGCACTAACAATATTAATATTAAAACGACATATGAACGACCCACTAAAGCTTCAATGTCACGCACAAGCTTTTGGGTGGACAATAAAGAACTAAATGCTGCGCAAACAAACGACGGCGCGTCAGCTAGCGCAAACAGCACGCAACCCCTCGGGGGCACGACTCCCGAAAAGGAAAAATACCGAACACAGCAAGCGACTGAAGTTAAATTAAACCTGCGGCGGACTATCGCACACGCCCGTGCCCGCAACTAACCATAACATTTGGCTTGCAAGTGACAAGGCTATTATAAATGACCTGGAGAGTTACGAACCAAAAATTATTTCACTTAGAGTAGCCCAAACAGGCAACACCTAGAGCCGCGGCGGTGGCAGATCTGAAAATCCCGGTTAGGTGTGCCTTGCCGCCTCACAGTTTCCTTAAATGGCCCGCAGGCGCGTGCGACACCCGGAATACACGTCTCGCCACTAATACTATTTTCACTTCATGGGCACATCATCTAGCAGAGTGGCACCTTGCAGTGAGACTCCTAGCAGCATACCTCCTAGCACACTGACTCCCAGCAAAGTGGCCGCTAGCCCCGCGTCGTCGAACAGCCTGGTGGCAGACCGGCCAGCTATCACTGTGAGTATCAGCACCAAACAGGACTCTTTTCTTCAAGGCGAACTGATCCATGGACACGTCGTCCTTGACCTCGAAGTTGACTCCACAATCACGAGTCTGGATACGATGCTGCGCTACACACAAACTCACAGCTTGTTCACCGCTCCTATCCACCAGCACACATCATTTCCGGATCTCCTCAACTCGCTCAAAGTCTTCTCCAAGGGCCACCACCGCGTCCCCTTCACCTGTAATGCGCCAAGCAGCGCCTCATGTGCACCCTCCACCTGTTCACTCGAGGCGGCCACTGGAGATCCCACAAGCGGTATAGCTTGGTCCTTACAAGCCTTTCTCACAATTAATGATCAGGTCTACATGGCATCACACCCCATAAATCTCTTCGCCGCCCCACGAACCCCGCGCTCGCTAAATTCAGCGTTCCTTGTCAGCGAAGCCAACATTGAAAATATGCGCTTACGTGTCCAGGTGCCCAGTGAGGTTCCGCACCCCCCGGCGCTGTGCAAAACTACTATCACAATGGAGCCACGCACTCCCACGTTCGTGCAAAAGGTCTCACTCTCCTTGGTTTCGCGCATCGTGTTGTGGCAGGGAGCTGCGTCTGCTGTCTATGAGTACCGCGAACTCATCGGTGAAGCCAAACTTGCACAGCTTGTTACAAGCTCGTTAGAAGTAGACGGCGCCAGCCTCGGCTGGAGACTGCAGCGCCACCATCCCCGGTCATTTGCAACGCCAAACATGTATGTCACGCACGACCTCGTTTTTGAGCTCCTCGATTCAAGCCTTCATTCGCTCTGGCTGCGTAGCACCATCGAAGTGCATTGAAAGCGCACCTGCGAACGAGGACCTACCTGCGTACAGTGAAAAGCAGGATTAACAGGTCCCGATGAATTCATAACATGTACAGCATTAACGTGTATTACCGGGTGTGAGGCAGCGTCGTGCTTTGTCTATCTAGTAATGTAGTTAGGGGAATAATGGATAGTGTGATCGTAGCTTTTTGCGCGCGGCGATGTTGGCATGGTTAAGGTTGCGTGACGTGCGGCCGACGTCGGTCCGTGCGTGCCTGGACGGCGTGGGTGCCCTGTTAGTAAACCTCGACAGCTCTTCTGCCGGTCCACGATACGCAGCAGGTTATGGATCCACTATTTCAGGCCGCGCTAGTGCCTTCGAAGCCAATGCTGCGCTTCTCTAGCCCCATAAATGCCTAAAGCTCCTTTTATTACTCCACTCTTGCGAATGCCCTGCATCAGCTACACACTGCGGGTTGTCCAACGTCGAGAGAACTCCTTAATCTCGCAGTTTGTAGTTACACTGCATATCGTATCTGGTTGAGCTAAAAGGGCATATATTAGCCATTCTGGAGCCGAAGATAGTCTTCCAACAGGCAGCGCTGGTGCGCGCAGGTGTAGAATGTGTGCTTGCACGTGACGGCTCAAAGCGGTAGCGACGAATGTTTGGCACCTGAGACGGCCGCCTATGGATCTAAGCCCTGTATTTTTAGTACAATAACTGCTCCCCTAGCATTATGAAATATTGCGGTCTTAGCCGCTCAAAAACGTCGAGTTTGCGGTTTCGCTGCCCATCAGTCATGTTCCCTGAAAGGGTATACCCTAGACTGACGAAGGTTAGGGAGGTGAACATGGGCGCAGTCGTGAGATTACAAGACATGAGGTCGGCTGGCACACGTGGAAGTGGTTCGTGGTACATCTAAATGTGCAGACAGACTATATCTACGCATTATGGTGGATCTCATCGCGCACTAACTTGAGCGCCGCATGCTTAGGCGAGGCGTGCCGTTTGCTCGTGACACTGTGTATTTCGCCTTGCGTCTCGATCAGCGCGCTTTTACAGTCACATTTCAACACTGGCGAAACCCCGCGCCCTGGCGGTCGAGCTAAAAAAAGCTAGTGCCTACGCCAGACGAGCTGGCGACCGCTCGCTCGCTTGGTCTTTGCGTTACCACCAGAGAGCGTTACTTGGCTCTGCTAGAGGCGGGCCTTGCGTAGAGGGCATCACTGACCCCGTGTAGCTCGATGTCGTGGCAGAGGCCTTCAGCATTCTCGTTTAGTTGAAAGCACTGATAGGATGGGCAGATGATTTCGCGATCTGCCACTGAAGAAGGGCGGGTATACATTCTTCTGCATGATGCGCGCAGGACCATGCCCTGATAGTAGTACAGGTTAGGGCTCAGTCGGGCGGGTCGTGACTATAAAACCCCCGATTTTGCGCCCATTTTGGCGTCTCATCACAGTATCCCTCCCTCATCTTAGAACTTTCCTTTCCGCACCCTTCCCTTTTGCCCCGCCGACTAGCCCAGGACCTTCACAATGCCCCATGTACCTTACTGCGTGCCTCACGAAGGCTTCATACCATACCCGAACTACGTGCCATTTCACGGCTACGTGCCATTTCACGGCTACGTGCCATTTCACGGCTACGTGCCAGTTCACGGATACGTGCCATACAACGAAAACCAGCCGCACCAGGTTAACGCGAATCAGCAGCAAATTTATCCTGCTCCCGAAGAAGCGCAGACGCAAGGCACTGCGACTGTGCAGGCCTCGCAAACACAGCAGCCATACGAAACTTCGCTGGAGTCCGAGAATAAATTTGATGGTAAACATACAGCGACAAGATGGCCGACGGCGTTGCCACCAATCATGGAACCGCAGCCCATAGCCACTATTCACCACCCTACTTCAGCACTTGCAACTCATGCCTCTGCCATAACGCTGCTGGGGATGGACATCAGTGGAGCTTCTTTGCTACTGCTCATTGTCACTAGCACAACAAGAATTGCACAGTGGGAGCGGGTTTTACTGATTTTCGGCGTGCTTCTGAACATCGCCTCTGCCGTTCTGACGTTTGTGTTCACATGCCATTTGTTTGGTGACACAGACCATGACTCAGCTGTCAGGAGCGTTGCTAGCATTGCCGGTGTGGCTATAGGTTCTGTGGCTCTGTATTATTTGTTCGTTGTTGTCTTATGTCGCGGTTTATGGCCTGACCTTGAGGTAATGCAGAGCCAGTCTGCTGCAATCTGGGCAAAGCGTACTATCAACCGCACAGAGTACCCGACGCTGAACCCTCCGTATAGGTATTTGTGCTACGACGCGAAGCAACGAAGTGTGTATCCACTTCCATTGGCTGACACGTCAGCTAAGCATGACGTTGAAGAAGAGGGTGACGACGCTGACGCTAAGAATGAGGAAACTAAACCAGTTGGTGCTGCTCGCTTCTCACTTTGGGGCAAATTTCGAGGCAACGGCAAAGCGGGAGATGATTCCAAACAGGAGAAAATTAAGCCAGCTAAACCCCCAAGTTTCTTCGTGTGGGACTATCTGCAAGGAACAGGCAACTTTTACCCAACTTTGAACGGAGTGACTGCCGAGGTACTGCCTCAGACCTCCTCGGCAAAGCTTTTTGATCGCATTCACTATGAACAACGTCTTAGTCCTGCTCGTATCGGGCCTGTTGCTCCAGGGAGCCAGCAAGGACCTACGAATGAGTCTCTCGCCGCTACTGCTGGTATCAAATCTGATGCCGTGCAAAGCCACGAGCCGGAGCAGAGTCCAGCAATTCCTTTAAGCAACAGTGGCGCTCCCTGTTCTTCAACGGACATGCCACGTTCTGAAGACCGCTCCGTCCCGTAAAATATTGAATATTCGTGCACAAACGGGTCAAATGTGTGGTCCGATCAGCTGTTTAATAGCTGGTGACTCGACCATGGCGGCTGAGTACACTGCGCTGCGCTGACCATCTCGCAACTTTTTAATTCAACTTTAGAGTCTCTTATCTTATCTATCTATCTCGCCTCGCAAAACAGCTTTCGTTATTAAAGGATGGTCGCACAGAAGCCGCAGCACGTGCAAGACACGAGACGGCCAGATCGGGCTAAACCACCCATAGTGGTAGCACCTCTATGCCCAACTTTTTCAGCCCTTAAATAGTCGCGATAAGTAGGCTAGCATCGCCATGCATGAGAGACAACAATCTAGACCTCCGTCAATCAAACTGCGCATCAGTGACGAGCACGAATGGTATGTGCAGGGCGATACAATCCGTGGTGACGTGCTCGTAGCCGTGCTCAACGCAGGATGCCACGTCCACAGCCTGAATGTTAAGATTGAGTGCACCGAAACTGCCGAAATTATATCAAGTCGCCGAGAAGAGATTTCCAGATACCACAAAATCACAAATTTACTCTCCAGTGACAGACTAATCACAGGCTGCCACCTATTCACCTACATGATCAATATCCCCAAATCCACTGGCCATGTCTCTGGCTTTCCGCCGAGCTTTGACGTGGGCGACGGCGGCCTTAAGTACGGCATCAGGGGAGGTATCACCTGGAGCCTTCAAGCAGAGCTAGTGTATGCGGAGCAGCAAAAAATTGAAGACACTTCTGTTATCAGAGTGCTTCCATTGCCGTCTAAAAATGACCTTATGCTGACAGGTGCTCGCGGTGACGTTCACACATACAGAAATAAGAGTTTCGAAGTCACGGTAGACTATCCATATCAGCTGCCGCAGTCACCAAATATATGCAGCATGGATTTTAAGATCCGGCTCGGTGCGCCCACCTTCGTTCACACCGTTGAGGTGGGCCTCCAAATAAGCGTCGTTATGTGGATTGAAGCAGAGGCCAGATCATTCCTCGCTTGCGAGCCTCTCGAAACAGTCCAAGTTGACGCAATTGTCGACAAGCTTGAATTGAGTGGAGCGTCCCGTCGGTGGCAGATTCAAGGCCCCCTGCCGTCAGAATTTAGCACGCCATGTATGAATTTGTGCTATTACCTATGCTTGAGAATGACCTTCGCAGATAACAGTACCGCTGCTATGCGCTGGTCCAATGTGACTGTGGCTCCAGCCGCGCTGGTTCGGGCAACACCGAAGAGCCTACCGGCGTCACATGTCGATGACGCTTGTGCGCCACCAGCCTACTCGGAAACATGAGCGCATTTCACTTTCCCGGACGCACCTGCATAAGAATTGCTCAAACTGCTCGCGGTTTCGCTCGATGCAAAGTCATTTTTGCGCCGCAACTGAAACGCTTGTGCACCGTTCCAGAATCAGTGGCACTGATCCTGTCAGAGTAACAATACGGAATAAACTTGTAGCCCTCGAAGGCCCTAGTTGAAGCGCTCTTGAAGTTCCAAATAGTGTATCCGTGGCGGTAAGCATTGTCCCAAAGTCCTCTATAAACTCCTTCCCGGAAATGTATGAATGCTGGTCAAGCTAATGCTTCCAGCTGGGATATTAGTGCTGGGCCCAGTAGTGCTTTCAACCGTAGTGTCAGGTCTACTCAGTGTTTTTGAGCTTATGCTGATGTTATTCTTTGTGGTTGTGGCGCAATGCATATAAGTTGTTCGCATTGGTGCTTTGAGGCGCTTAGTTAGGCCGCCTTATCGACATCGTCTATTTCACGCCTGGCGTGGCAAGTAACTAACTGACTAGCAAGGCGCTTCTGTAACATAGAGACCGTCACTCACAAACAGGCCTGTCGCGTTGTCGCCAGGCAGCGGCGAAGGCAGTGCTCTATCACGTGTGTGAACACGTTATAAGGGCAAGGGTTGTGCATACAGAGACAGCAGCGGTATCGACTCGCGCGCGCGAATCAATCGTCATCACGCAAACTTCCCACAAAAAGCATACATACGATGCAATCGGGTCCATAGTAGACACATCATGCAAACAGGCTACGGTGGGCTTCCAATCTGCTACAGCATTGTCGTCCACGTCAGGCTCTGTCTACGGACGAGCTGTTCAGAGTTTGGATTGTTATGTAGTGCCACGCCGCGAGCGACAAATTGAACAAAGTGCTTGACCGCCGATGGCAGCTCGCTTGCCCGCTGTCGTTACAGTCAAGCAAGGTTTACATACACATGCACTATGACTTGACTAGTAACGAACATGCCATGTTTTGGTGCATATTGCATTGACAGCATTTACGCACACGCAAGGACGATGTCCCAAGACACACCGAGGCGCACGGGCTACCGCCGTTCCCACAGTGAAGCGACCATAACCTCCGGGGCCGTCAACTGTGTAACTAAACAGCACAGCTGTTCCTAGCCTCCAGAGGTCAGGGGCACACGATTAAAGCGAGTAGCCAGGCACATACGGAAGCAGCTGGTTGATTGTTCAGTTATCGCATGTAACCGGTTCCTCCTAGCTCTACCCGCCAAACGGCGCTAATGAGGCCTGAGGTGTTATCACGTGATGTGCTCATCCGCCGAACTGCGCGTGGGCTGCGTCGACGTCGCGGGCGGCGGCAGACTGTCACTTTTGTACAAATATTGTTTAGCAAGCTTGCGATGAATCAGTGACTTTCTTGTGCTATCCCGTTTTACATGGTCTCTGCGTATCTACTAAGTTGCAAGCCCTCATCAGCCATACTTGCGTTAGGCAATTGTGTCACACAGTAGCGAAGTCAAAAAAATCAGCAATGCAAAATTTGAGACTCGAACTCAAGAAGGTGAGACTTATCACTCAAGACCCGTTTCACAGCTTCTTTACTGGATCACAAAGCTAGCGAGTCATCCCAGTGTCTCAAAACATGCATGCTTCGAGCTTACTGGGAAGCACGTACTCGAGAACGCTTCCGTCAAACTCGAGTACGCACGCAAATGGCTCGGCTGGTAGGTACACACCAGAGCAAATAGCTTTTTTTTTAAAATTGTTTTTTCAATTCTCATTCAATGACTGCTCATGAGGGCACGCGGTTTTGGAAAAGGGCCTACACGCACCGCGCAGTGACCGGCTTCTGCGACGAAATGACCTCGCGCACGCCGCTGCTCGCGAAATTGCGGAAGACGCATCGTGCATTAATAACGCGGCACGTTGAGAACGATGCGAATGTAGTGCAACGTTCATTTCAAGGTCGCGGCGCGACCGCGCAGAAAATGCGTTGATACAAACTATGTTCTACTAGGTCGCGTAGGACTCCTCCCTTGCTGCTTCGAGCTGCCTATCTCCGCGTGTATCAGCTCGGCCGACGAGTATGACGAATCAAGCTCGAGCGTCTGGTTCTGTCCCGGGGAATTTGCATACAGAGTGCTAATCGACGCCTGATGGCTGCCGAAAAACCTGATTCTCGACCAAGCGCACGCTCATGTGTGTCGTTGTCGTCGTCCGCCGCACGTGAGACATCTTCCATGTAAAAGCACCAATAAACTGGACAACCTCGCCTTCGTGCTGTAAACGTCGACGATGGTCTTGCAATGGGGCTTTCGGCTGTATAGCAGCCCTGATCGGCCCCCATCCAGTACATGGTTCAAGCAGTTCCCAGGGCCTCGGAGTAATCAGAATAAAAGCAAATAGCAAGATCAGAAGAACCATGTATATCTAGCAGTGGCAGTCGGCCCACTCTAGCTGCGCTGCAAGGTACTAAAACGCACATGTGAATGGCCACTTCGTATGCACCGTTAGAACATGAGAGGGTGTATCTATCCGAGCAAGTAGGTGTCGCGCCGCGAGTAAGCCCCCTTTCTTGGGCTGTGTTTCACATCGCAATATGAATTGCGCCTAAAAGTTACTCTACATGGAGACGCGATGCCCGAGACACGCCGAGTGCAGGCTGCCTTGGCTCGTCGGGATGTCAATGGCTTGTCTTACATTTGTAGCGAAGGCAAAGAGCACCTTAGTCCACGGTCACCTTAGAGCGTCTCTGCCAGTCTCTACTAATATTGTAAAGCCCATTTCGCGCGTGGTGTTTGCACCACCAGTTAGCGCCCGTGAGCTCATAAATAATAAGATTGACGAATAATCAGCGGAGTACTGCTCTCGGCCGGCCTCTCTTCCCCGCACAGGCATTAGCGACAGAAAACAACATCTTCCCCGGCCGCTTAGGATCTATAGAAATTATCTAGCCATTCACACGACTGCAGCACAGAGCCAACACCGACTTTGAACACAAATAATGCGATTTTCGAAGCGACGCCTTGCCTGAGTACACCAAGCCACTAACGGCGTCTGAGCAAATCATGCTGGCGCATAATGTGGAAGGTCTTGCTAGAAAGGTGACCTCGGGCGAATTGTAGTATCTCGACGCCCTGGGCACCTACGACAAGGCGGCTGTGCGGTCACAGCGCTAAAATAATCGTCTCACCGAGATTATACTCAAAAATGCGGAGACATGGGCTTTTGAGGTAGACCGCAATGCACCGCTGGCAGAGATTCCCGCATCGCTAAAGGACCCCTGTGCCGTGGCTGGCTACGACTTCACGGCAGGGTACTCCGCCAGCGTGAACAAAGCTGCAGTACAACTGCTCTTTGATGCTGGCGCCGGACCTAACAGTGAAACGAGGCTACACCTAACTATGATGGCTTTAGATGGCATCAACGAATTTTTTTGCCGCACTGTCAACCCCCACAAGCTCCCTCGCGCGCCATGAGGAGTCCCCGGACAGGGCGAAGACGCGCTTATCGGCGCGGGTGGCTCCTGAATTGGCACTGATATTGAAATTGGTGGAAGCGGGCGCATTCCGGCGGCCTGGTGTGGCATCTATTCTTTGCAGTTTAAATCGTACCACTTTCCTGCCGACCTTGATGCCGGCAGATTTGAGAGTCTTCCGTCCGTCACGTCACCCATGGCAACAGCCTTGGCTGACCTCAAGCACTTTACGACGCGGTGATGCAAATGCAGCCATGGAAGTACGACCACCGGCTTGTACACCAACCTTTGCGCCCGCGCATTGCACTTCCACAGAAGTCAAAATTGGAACTCTAGACCTCAGTACCTTCCTCCAACCCCTCTAGTTGAGCGTGCTCTTTTCACCACCATTGGCGCCCTTTAGAGCCAGGGCTACGACATCGTAGACTTCAATCTACGGGACGGCGCTCGAGATAACAAATGGACGATCTTCAAGCTTTATCATGCAGAGGACGATGGTATTGCTGCTCAAGCATTTTCTGCCTAATGAGTAGGATTATGCGCTTACTGCACGATAAGGAGGATTATGCACTCAATCTTGCCCATCGCCGCTACGCTTGGTAGTCGAAGCCGCTGTGGTGTATTTTGAATGGATGCTTAGGTTAATTGGATCCAAAGAACAGGTATGGCATCTGCACAATTTGTCACCGCTCACCATTACTATGAGCTTGTAAGTCACCCTGAGCAGCTGTGCCGTCGAGTAGTTGAGAGATGGCGCACCGAGAACCCCAGCTTCCTCATATCGCTGGTGCATCCCTCGCCAGCCCTGGTCAACAGATCTGGCTCAGACTCATTTTTCTCAGGTCTGTACACGTTATTGTGGAATGTGCTCGACTATTCTGAAGGTGTGATTCCTGTGGTACGCGTCGACAAAATTACCGACGCGCTACTGGAACGCACAAACACAAGACCTATCACCACGCCACAAGACTCACATTCGAAAAATATGACTCTGAGACAATGAATTGCCTGCTCATCGCGGTCCAGGTGATTGCTCCGCGCTACCACGACAAAGAGGCACATGCCGCAATGAAACTTGTCGAAGATTCCCTGCATGCCGCTGGCGTATTACATGAATGATGTTGTTTACAGAGAGACACACGAAGCTTAAATCGCGAGTGTGAAACATTTCTCACCCAGTGAATTGAAAGACTCTATTGGTTCTGCTGACACTCAGGGTACCTGTTCAATTTCTTTAATTCTAAAATTGACAGATTTCCACGCAAGACCAACGTACTAAGCGGGCTTGTTTGCTCAACACCGATTTTGACCTATTTGGTTAATTGTTAATTACTTCTCGATATCACATCCCTCCTACAGATATGATGTTGAGTTAAGTAATCACGTCTCAAGCTTTATCGTTGTTGGAGAGAACGTAACCCATACGTGACCTCATGCACTATAAAAACACTATCTATACTAGCTAGTTCTACGACCAAGTATCTCTATTTGGATCTGGCACTGGACCTCCCTGAGCAAGAGATAACGTTCCTAGTTTTCTGTAATCAAGGTCTAGCTTCCGGAGCATTGGTAATCACTGACACAAGTTCGTTGTCACTATACCTCTTCTCTGACACCGTGACACGCGCTTCCGTAGACCTCAAACTATTCTTCGCTATCTAGAAAAAAGTCAATCTTTCTAAGTCACAGACCCGCGTAACTTCATATTCTAGTTTATGAGATATCGTAGAAAGCGAGTAGAACTTGAATAGGAGGAGCCTGTAAGTCAATCAGGTAAGTATATCTTTGGTAATCTATATATATACAACTCAGGGGGCAACACACAACAATTATAGGTTTGATAATCTCGAACGGAAAGTACCAATAAGGTGCGCCAAAGTTTACCGGCGTAATTAGGAACCAATATAAGGAGAGTCCAGAGTTTACGAGACTGCTACATCATTTCACAACAACTCGAACGGGCTATCAACCGAAATAAATCTTGCATCTACATCTCTAAACACCGCGCGCTCGAACCGACTATGTGAGATAAGAAAGTATTTCTGATCTACCAGTCAGAGAAACCTCGTACATTGACATGCTCAATACGCGCCAGCTCTGGCACCCATAAACTCTTCTTAAAAAAAAGAACAGACAATCAATCGCGCACAATGCAGATAGAACTAGTTTGAGTCATTTACTGAAGTGTTGGAGCCAGAGTCTTGGGGAGGGACAGGAGGGCGCGTCAATTCTCATCTTTCAATGCGCTGAGAGTTAATCGTTCCATTGCGTCGATGCTTCACTAGGGCTGCTTTCTACGACGCGCTTTTCTTTCTCTACTGGCTCGCGCAAATCTAAGCAAATTAACTACAGAATTATTTGACAACGCATTGAAACTGTAAGTACGAAAAGTTTTAATTGGTAAGTTAAAGTTCTCAAACATTTCTCAAGTCATGAAATCTAGGAATTTCCAAAATTTACTATTTTTGGCCTTGAGAGATATTTTGTCCTCTGGTGGGCGAGATCCACCCGGCACGAACGCCTCATCATCGGCTCCAGCATTTTTCACTTGGAACTCGTGGCCTTTGACTGAATCCGACCCACGAAGGCTGCCATCATCACACATCGAATCAATTTCGGCTTTATCTCGGATTTTAGATCACTGGTTACCAGCGAGTGACCCGTAGTCAAAATTGCGCGTCGCAGTACAAGCGCGGACAAAAACATAGGAACTGCCATGCACATTCCTGCTATACACAAAAGCCATTGAACATGTTGGTAAGCCTGCATGATGGCATCACGCTCTGGGGTTCCGAAAGGATATTTTTGGATGTACGTGAGTGGCGCGGTATAGGCAAAATGAGATAGCTCGGGGCTCAGCCGGCGGTCAAGCTCGCCAGGGAGCACCTGGGTCCAGATGGCACCAGAAACGCTGCCACCCACGGACGTACCCATCTGAAATATAGCCCAGTTAAGTCCCGTAATTGTTGCTACAAGTTCATGGGGTAGCCACGCTTGCATCAAGGACTGCACGGGGTAAGTGATGCCGCTTCCACCAAAGCCCATCATTATTTCACCGCCGATAATTCCTCCCTTTCCCGATGGTGATCCACGAAAGTGTATGAGTAGGCCGTATGATGCCACGTAGATCGCGGTCCCCAGCACAATAGTGAACTTCATGCGTCTCATGTAGTAGATGAGGAATGAAAGCAAGGTGCTCAGAGAGAAGTTACAGAACAGGAATAGCGAGGTGATACGCGTCGCCATCGTTTGATCGAAGTCAAAAGCAACCATAAGTACCGACAGAAGATAGTCGGACTGCATCGAGTACGACAGATCAAGGCAGAACCCGATAATGAGCCCTGGCCAGACGCCGCGGTTTCTAAGCTTACGCACAGGAACGAGTGGATGAGGTGCATAGAAATACTCCCAAGCACAAAATACGGGAATAAAGAAGCACCCGAGGCACAGCGGTACCAAAATGCGAGCTGAGCTCCACTTCTTTTTATCTCCACCAGCAAGAGTCAGCGGAATGAGCAACATGCACAAAGAACACAGCATGAAAAATACACCTATCAGGTCTAAAATCCAAAAAACATCGACGAAGAACCGCCTTCCTGTGAACATGGCATAATACGTGCGGTATGACTCAATGCGACCCATACGACGCGCGCGGCGTTGAATCACAAAGAGGTGAATCACGATCGGCAGTGACATCACTGGCATAATGATACACCACATACCGACGCCCCAGTTCCAGAATGTCACGCTCAGCACGGCGTCAACCACGTTGCCAGAAACCCATGTATTGACGAGCGTGGGCCAGGTTGGCACGAGTGCAAACAGTAGTCGCCAGCGCAGTGTTGAGATGTCAGCGACTATAACCTCCATAGCTAGTTGCAGCATGGTGCGCCCTACTGATCACAGTACTGAGCCACCAGTGAACATGGCAATGTCAGTTGACGCTGCCTCGATCGCAGTACCAATGACGTAGAACACTACAGCCACAATGATGATCTCCATGCGACCGAAGATGTCCGACATGCGAGCGCTGAGTAACTGTGCCGCGGCGCTCGTCGCCCCGCGCGCGACGTTTACCGTTGACTGCAATGAGTGGTTATCGAATGAGTTTGCTGCGTATACTTGAAATGTACTACGCGTGCTCATGTCTAGGTTATATGCATAGGCGCACAGAATCACCCAAGCACACATGAAAATGCGGTCCCAATTCGTCATAACGCGGTTGATTGCTTCAATGCGAGCGACGCCTGGGTCTATTAGACTGCGCGCCACGTCTGCCGCAGAACGCGGAGGCGGCTTCGGCTCGCCATTCGCATCAGCTTCATTATTTTGCAGTGCCGGAACACTGAGTGCTGGTGACACAAGTTGAGACGGCTCCGCGCGAAGGTTTTTTAGCATTCGCATTGTGATGTAATGCCTACTACAATTCCCCCATCTCTTTATAGCCAGGATAAAATTTTTTGCTCCTTCCACTCGGTCCTCATTTTCTATGCAATCGCTGTTACCCTCGCTGTTAGCACCACGAAAGCAGTCTTGCATGCGCATAAAAACCACACAGGACCCAGCGCCACGATTGTCATACTAGTGTATAATTTGCACCTTGGTCGAATAGCATATTCATGAGTTGGAGTCCCTGCAATGGGCAGCTGCTAAGGAGCCAACTCAATGTTAGACTTCGCTGCTTTTCGTAGCCTTTACCAGCTTAGCTCCATGACCCGTAAAATGCGTACCCTAAACACTGGACGCGATCTACGCGCGGGCATTGCCGAAGCTGCGTAACACCGCGTATGGTAATTCTGAATAAGACTTTTACCGCCCCGACAGTGCCCTTGTGGGGTGCGGTACTCACTTTCATATCATTTACCGATGCCGCTAATGGCTGAGATGTTCTCGCAGCCAAGGTCACGAGACATGGCGTGGAGCACTTAACATCGGTCCAGTGAATGCTAGTCAAATAGTGTTCGGCATAATGCTTAACAGAGCAATTTGCGTTTGCGGCTCCGCGCTCTGCTTTATTTGTCGCTTCTCAATGGCTGTGGCGTCGCGCGTGCGTTAGCGCGCACATGCAGGTTAGCGGCAGGCGGGCATGCCCGTGCTTAATTATATAAACGCCTTTCGAACTGGATGAGCTCAATGAGCTGTGAGATCCCCTTAAACAAGGTCGAGACTTTGGCCAAGCTGCGCAGGCGAGTGTGATGTAAGTCTTTGTCGAGGTGTGCACGGCGCGGTTGACTATAACAATGCCTCGCTGATGCTTGGATTTCCCTATAGCCCCGCATCGTGATCACCTCTATAAGTGCGCGACGTCTGGGGTGAGGGGTGATTCCTCGCGAGCGTGACAGCTTCCAGGGTCAGTGGATTAAGTTTTGCAGACTTGGCCAAAGTATTGAAGCTTCCCTGTCTATTGCAAACTTTGTATCAATCGTACAACGTAAGAGGTACTTGTAGAAATACATCAGCGGAGAAGGGGCTCACTTACTGACTCTGCACCAAATTGTGTCCATTCGCGTACGCTCAGGAGCCTTGGGTTCAAGGCGGGATTATCGTTGAGAATAGCTATAATCGAGGTCATGAAAGTGCATATTGAGAAGTTGCCGAAGAAGCTTACTGTAAGGTTGAAAGTTGCTCTAGAAAACGGGACAGATATTCAGTAGATACTAGCTAGAGAATCAAAGAAGCCATAGCAGCAGCATCATCGCGGAGATGTATACGGGCAAATACTTTAACTGATGAGGCCATTACAGCTCGAGCAAATGCATCTACTCTATTACCTCATACGTGGAAGAGTGCTGGTAAAGCGCAAGTACAAGGACGATTAATTGCGCCATTTTTGACGAGGTTGATCACCATACCCGGACGTGTAGGGAGTCATTCCCAATAGAGGGAAAAAGCAAAAGTACAGCAGTGCGGGCGGTCTCAGTGAAAACAGCCTGATGGTCGCAAATATCTCCACACTGAACCTCTCTCATAAATGGTCATTTGTAAGATACAAGGGCGGTGCTTAACTTTGAAAATTCATATTGGAAGCCAACTGAACTATTTTTGGTCTCTGACGAAAGATTCTCGTGAACTTAAGTAAATTGGTCGACCCCAAATAGAATGAGTTTCATTTAATGGCTATTTTCAAGAGTCCCTCCCTTTGTTATCCCTTATTGGTAAAAAGTTTTACACAACACGCCTAGCAAGTATACTAAACACACAAGAAACAGCTGGCACATCACCGTATGTAGTCATAAGAAAAATGGGAGCACTCTGAGCGTTGAATATTTAGCCTTGTGGATTATAATAAGCTCGCTCTCACATATTTAGTCAAGGTCACGCTTGCAGAAAATGAACGCACGCTTCACTAATGCGTTGCCTTTATAGTTAATAGCATGTCGTAGCTTTTTTAACAGTATGAGAGAGAGTTGTTCTAATCGGTAGAGATCATTCCATAGCCTACCTCGTTGAGAGGTGATATAATATGGGAACAGGAGGTTTGACTACTTCATGGGGCGTCCTTCCATGTTACTGCCGGCGGAGAACGATCAATTTTAAGCACTCGTGTAGACACAAACGGATTGACAGCGATTTTTATAACCAGCCCTTTTAATGACAATGCTTCGGTGAGTCTCAAACAACAGCGCCCGCTAACGAACAAAAAATACTCAGCTCGCTTTCGCGGCCCCCGTTCGCGGCCGCACCTCGATGCACGCGTCATCGCGCCATGATGGTAGAGGGCAAGGGGAGATAAGACCGCTCCAGCCACGAGTCTGTGCACGCACATAGAGGCAGGCCGTAGAGTAGCTAAGCAACTGTCATCGCGGAAAGTTACTGGTGCACTGTGCAGACGCATTCGGAGATTTAGCACAATTGATGCTCGCGCTGAATGACAATAGGCTGCGTATATTCCTGAACTGTTATCTCGCAGATCGGTTACAGTTGCCTGCGCCCGATCGCGAATATCCCGAAATAAATCACGCCATTAACCCTAGATCATGCAGGTACGATCATAAAGAATTGTTGACAGCTCAGATATATAGACCTGCTCTGGAGTGCTTTTGAGCCTCACAACATGCTACCGCTAAAGTGGGGGTTTATACCGCGACTGCGCAACGTCGATGACGATGTCTCAACAGGTATTGTAGAAAGCTCCGAATCCAAAGACCCTTACGTCGTCGAGACGAAATTTGCTTCCTCTTCGACTGAGGAAGAGACCGAGGTAAAGGAGGAGGAATACGTTGAAGTGAGAGACGAAAAGGGCAGGCCTTGGTGGAAATTTTTCGACGACTATGAATATCGGCTAAATGATCGAGACCGCGCTCAGCAGAAATGGTACAAGTGGTTCAAGGACTCAGACACACCTGCTGAGCGCCGAGTCATTCTCAAACTTGATCTTCTGCTTACCTTCTACTCCTTCATGGCCTACTGGGCCACCTACCTCGACCAAACAAATCTGAATAACGCATACACGAGCGGCCTGCAGCAGGATATAGGCATGAAAGACAACGATCTCGTTAACACGCAGATGCTCTTTACCGTTGGCAGCATCGTATTCCTTGTGCCTTTCATGTTTTTGATGTACGCCGTACCACTGAACTTCGTGCTACCAGCATGTCAAATCTGCTGGTCGGCATTAACCATCAGTCTTAGCGGCGTAAGCACGGTGCCGCAGCTCAAGGCCATTCGTTTCCTTGTTGGCTCTTTCGAGGCGCCACTCTACCTTTCGTTTCAGTGGTCTTTTGCCACGTGGTACAAGGCCGACGAGTCTGCCCGGCGTTCCGTATTTTACTACTTTGGCCAGTACCTGGGAATTCTCACATCAGGCCTGTTATCAGGATCAGTTGTGCAGCACCTTAGCGGTGTTAACGGTATGGCTGGCTGGAAGTGGATCTTCATTATCGATGGCTGCATGACAGCTGCCATTGGCATCATCGGATTTTACGTGATGCCTGGCACCCCAACACGCTGCTATTCACTGTGGCTTACTGACGACGATATTCGCATCGCGCGACGCAGGCTCGCCAAGAATAACACGCAGGGCAACGAAGACATCGATCCCCGTAACTTCATCAAGCTCGATCTATGGAAAAACATCTTGTGCGACTGGAAGGTCTATGTCCTCAGCATGTGGGACATCTTTTTGTGGTTGAACAACAATGGTACAAGTGGCGCCTATATTTTATGGCTCAAGGCTCTTAAAAACTCGGACGGAAGCCCGCGCTTCTCTGGTCCTGAAGTGCAACGTATGAGTGCCCTCACACCAGGACTTGGCATATTGTGGCTCATTTTGGCTGGTCTTGTTGCCGATCAGTTCCACCAGCGTTGGCTTGGCGTCGTCTTCACCCAGGTATTTAACACCCTGGGTAATGTGCTGCTTGCTGTATGGAATATTCCGGAGGGTGCCAAGTGGTTTGCTTGGTGCTTGCAATATTTCAGCTGGGCCATGGCACCCATCTTGTTCACTTGGGAAGGCGATATTACTCGCCGTGATGTGAAGGAACGCACTATCGTGCTTGTCATAATGCAAACTTTTGGTCAGACATGTTCGGCATGGACGTCCGTGCTCGTGTGGAAAACTGTTGAGGCACCGCGGTACCTGAAGGGCTACTCCTTCACTGCAGCATGCGCATTTGGGTCACTCGTGTGGACCTTTGTTGTACTCTACTTCTACAAGAAGCAGGAGAAAACGTTAGCTCGAGACAACGGTATCATCCTGATCAACACTAGTGATACGGAACGGTCATCTGACGCGAGCGCTTCAAGCGGCAGCCAATCCAACTCTATACAGGGCCGGCCGCTGGCTATTAAGTCGCATTAAGGCATATAGTAGTCATTATCCTTCGTATAAGTTTTACTCAAATCCTCAATAATCTGTTCATGGTGCGCGCGTCTAACACATGTGATCGCACCAGCTCTAGCTGCGGTTCACCAGCGCCGACACGACCATGGCCAGCTTGAATGCTATTTTTGCACACTTTCCTACACAATACGATAATTCCGAGCGACAATTGCTGCCTAGTGTGAACCTTATCTATACTGCTCATTTCTCGTGATACGCCATCGCCAAATGTAACCTTTTTTCTCACGAAGGTTGTCCCACGACGGTCTCAACATTATCTATCAAGAAATGTGAGGCGGGGTACGCTGCATATTGTTCACATGCTGTTGCAGGTTAAGATAACAGGGCGCGATGTCGCCATGTCACGCACGCTTGCGCCGTCAGTCCGTAATTATATAACAGGGCTTGGTGAACATCAGGGCAGATACAGACAAATGTCAACGCTACCAGAAACAGCTCCACTCAACACTACTCCCAACGCGAAGTCGACTCTCCACCCTAACGCCGCCGAGCTTGACGCCAAGTATGGCCTACGGCCATTCACGCACGTGAGACCTCCCAAAGAGGAAATTCAATTTGTCGATCTCAGCGCCATCGACTTGAGCGAGTTCAAGGAGGATGATTCGGCTGAGTCTGCAGCCGCACGCGCTAAGCTTGCGGACCAGCTCGACAAGAGCCTCAGGACACAGGGTTTCTTTTACATCGTAAACCATGGGATCGAGCAGGAGACCTTTGACCGCATTGACTCCATCACGCAGGCTTTGCACGAGATCAGCGATGAAGACAAGCTAACTTACCGCTCCGCGGGTATCGTGTCCGATGAGGACACGAATACAACAGGCGCCGAGCGTGGGATGGGCTTTAAGCCACGTCGCTACTGGGGTATGCCAAATGGAGTGCGCGACAACATCGAGTTTTACAATTTCTCGCACGTTGTGCACGACAAGACGCTGCGCAAGCACAACCATCCTGAGATCGCCCAAGTCTACCTCAACGAGATTTCAAACTATTTCCAGTACATTCATCTCGTTGTCCTGAGGAAGATTGGCTCGTTGGCAGATGTTGTGCTGGGTCTACCCGATGGCACGTTTTACGGCAAATACTATGGCGTAAAGCCCGAAGACGTCTGGAACTCTGGTGGGGGCTTCGGCCGGCTCATGCGCTACTATGGCCAGTCAGCCGAGGAAAACGCGAAGACGGCCGATACGTGGCTGCGAGGGCACAGCGATAGTTGTGGCTTTACCTTTATTGCCAGTCAACCCATGGTGTCGCTGCAGATCCGCGACTATCATACACAAGAATGGAAATACGTGAAGCACGTGCCTGGAGCTCTCGTTGTGAACATCGGCGACGCTGTCGAGTTCTTAACAGGAGGATACTGGCGGAGCACCATCCACCGCGTCGTGAACCCACCGCGATCGCAGGAATCCCATATTCGCCAGAGCACTATCTATTTTGCCAAGCCGGCATGGAATTCGTACATTGACCCCGAGGACCTTGACTCGCCGCGCTTGCGTGAGCTCGGCATCTCGCGGCCACCGGAGTGGGAGAAAATCACTTACAGGCTGTGGGATGTTGAAAAGGATCGCTCCTTTGGCAAGAGCAAGAGCAACGCAGGCCCTGCGGAGATTCCAGCCCCGATCTATATTCGCGGCCGCTTGGCCGAGCGCTGGATCCCTGCGCCGCCCCACCAGACCCAGACAGATATTGCCGCTCAGTAAGAATGTTTAGTAAAGAATGTTTAATGATGAACCCAATCACGATAGTAGGAAGAAAACGCACGCTCGCGTATTTATAATCTGGCGAGGCCGCTCAGAAACCCTAGATCTCAGCAAGGCGTGCCATAGACGGAAATATGCGCGGTAATGGGTTGGATGCATGTAAACACTGTATGCTATGCCTTTTTTTTTCGCTATCGTTTTGAACTATTCAGCATACTTCACGCATGTCAATGCTCGCTCTGCACTACTGCGATCAAGCAATCCCTCCTAAGTTTAGAACTCGGTTAGCTGATAGCTGTTATTTGAGTTTCCCGAAAATGCGAGTCCGGATTAAAGAAATTTACAGTAGAGGCCTTGAAATGCGCGGGCGTATATGCGCGACTCTAGATTTTACCTTTTTTTCCCTAGATCAGGGCCAAAACTACTGCGGCCACACGGCCCCCAATGTCCCCATTCTCCTGTCTCCAGATTTTATGTGGCTTCATCTCCGCCGCAAATGACGAGTAGTTGCTAGCTCGCTAAGCACACCAGCAAAGCCGACTTGCATTCTGGATACCACCTCTTTTGATGGTTTCAGTTCCTGGCACTATGGTAGTTTACCCACACTGCCGTGGAGACAGCGTGAGTCTCAAGCCTGTCTCACTGAGCTGCAAGAGCAAAATATTCATCTTCACGTAGCCAGAGTCGAAATGCATGTTTCTTAGTGCCACACACAGCACATAATACTCTCAAAACCTTCAGCGCTCCTCGTGCCCCCTCCGTCCATCTGAGCATCTAGATAAAAGTGAAACCTTTTTGGAGCCTTTGTGTCATGATGTGGTTAAATAACAGTGTGTTTAAACCACTCATCGACTGGCTCTTTCCTTCTTTCTCTCCTCATGCTACTGACGATCTGTGCGTCTGCATGCTGTTACCCTTACCTCGTTACGCAATTGTGCGTGCAGTGATGATGTATTGATGTCCGCGATAAGAGGATTACCCAGGCAGCGGCTACGACGAATGAGACTGATGCCAAGAAACTTTCCGCGAGATTGCGTGATCAACACAATCGAGAGTATATAAATGCGTCGTCGAGACCAATAATCGACATCCACACAATGCCTGCATCTGCCCCAGCCCAAAATGCATCCATGACTCAAATCGAGTCTCCAATAGCCGCGCTAAAAATCACTACCTACGCTGAGGACCGCTCCGCGTTCAGTACTGGCCCCACCGAAGGCCATGTCGGTGAATCCCCGTATGCTGACACTCCGACAGAGGGGCCGTCAGTTCTGCAAAGCTACAAACCGCTGCAGAAGTCCGGTAAGCTTGACAATACCTACAAGTACACAGAGGTCACGCCGGGCCTGGGCCGCGAGTTTTATGAGGAGGCGCGTTTGGCCGATATCCTCGCAGACGAGGAGTTGTTGCGCGACCTCGCTATCACTGTGAGCGAGCGTGGTGTCGTGTTCTTCAAGAACCAGCATGACCTCACCATCAAGCAACAAGCTGAGCTTGCCGACAAATTGGGCCGCGCTTCAGGAAAGCCGTCTAGTGCGGGCCTCCACATCCATCCAACGGCGTTCACGCAGGGCGTGGTTGACGATGAAACAGGAAAATCTATCCCTGAAGTTCTCGTGCTGAAGCGCCATGCGGCGCCAATCAAAAATGAGAGTGCGCCCTCCTCAAACCGCGGCGCTCGAGCCGCCACCGGGTTCCACAGTGACATCACATTTGAGCCCGTGCCGGCCAGCTACTCCGTTCTGAGGCTGCAGCAGACGCCGAGTGATAAGCCCAGCAGTGAAAAACTCACTAAGGCGCAAGCTGGCAGTGTCGGTGGTAGTGGCGGTGACACCACCTGGGCGTCGGGCTATGCTCTGGCCGAGAAAATCAGTCCCGAGTTTCTAGCCTATCTCGAGACTAAGACTGGTGAGTATGCGCAACCGGCGTTCCATGCGGTGACTGACAAGCAGAAGGTTCCATTCTGGTCAGACCCGCGCGGCGCACCCGAGAATGTAGGTACTGAGCTGCGCGCTACGCACCCGCTTGTGCGCACCAATCCCGTCACTGGGTGGAAGTCTGTGTTTGCCATCGGCCCACACTTTACCGCAGTTAATGATGTTAGCCCGAAGGAAAGCGATTTTGTGACGCGGTACCTTGAAAACGTGCTCGAGTCGAGTCCCGAGATCCAGCTCCGCTACAAATGGAATCAGTACGACATCGCAATTTGGGATAATCGGTCAGCTTACCACTCGATAATCAATGATCTGCAGCTTCCAAACGGAGACTACCTTGATCGTGTGGGTTTACGTACGCTGTCCTTGGGTGAACGCCCGTTTCTTGATCCCAAGTCTCCACTGCGTTCTGAGGCTTTACGTGCCGCTACTGCATGAGTGTCGAATGTATTGTAATTCGCACATCTCTAGCACGTGACTCTGATTGAAACGATGTTATCTGGAATGGGTTCTAATTTGGATCAAACACTCAACCAAACGGTCAACCAGGAAAACGCACAACTCTCTATCCACCCTCTGAGCTGTTTAGTCCTTTTCAAGCTACTCGAGGCTGTAGTATTCAATGTATTATGGCATATATTAATCGATCGTACCTCAGCAATGCCGTATTATCTCTAACTCTCGCGTGAAACCTCAAAATCGTGTGAACAAGGACTGCTGGTTGAGTAGGAAGTGAGCTTAAGAGTGTTAAATGCTTTACCAGAACGTCAGAGCTGATTTTCAGACCTCTGCTCTTAGGAAATCTGCAGAGCGTTGAGAATGCTGTCACTTGTTTTCCTTTGTATGTAGCTTGATCCACTAAGCCGCCGGGCTACTACTACACAAAACATCAAACTTTTGACAGGCTAGGCTCCTTAAAGCAAAGGCATCATGGCACACACCTGCCTCACTCATTCATGAAGAATAACTATGGCGGTCGTAGAGTTACTCAAAGGTTGGTTTCCTAGTTGTCATACGAGTACTAAAAATGCGCTTCTTAGCTAGATCGCACGGCTCGGTTCATTTTCTGCGAAGGTCTTTGCTACCATCGAAACATTGTTTAGCTGTATAGCTGCTGCTTGATGACTTGCTAGTTCAAGGGTTCGCAAGGTTCAAGGCTTCACGTTGCGACTTAGAGTTGGGATCGAAGAATGGTTTCTCACCCAAAGACGCGACGCGTGTGCCATGGCGAGCGTGCAAAGCATCTTGCTTGATATCTCCACGCCATACCTCACCCTTTTTGATGTCAGCATAGTCCCACACAGCGTAGTGCTGCGAGGCACGATTGTCCCAAAGCGCAGATGTCCCAAGGCCACTCTGGCTTGGCTTCCAATTGAAACGCACTTGCAGATCGGGGTTGCTCTCGAACACGGTGAAGAGTATCTCCAGTATGGCGTCCGATTCTGCAGGCTCAAGACCCACAATGCGCTTCGTGAAAGTCCTGTTCGCAAACAATGACTTCCAACCCGTTACCGGGTGGGTACGCACAAGATAGTGCTCACGCTCAATGTACTTGGGACCCGAGAGAGGATCTTCTCTGTCAATGTAGCCGTGCATAGACTGGTATACTGCTTTCTTCCCATCAAGGAACTCTTGTAGAGATCTAGAAAGCTTGTCGTAAGCACCATAACCAGACACCCACAATGTGTCCCCTCCCACGCCAGGAATGGTATCATTATGCAAATGCGTGATGGCAGCAGGCTGCAGTTCATGCGTGAGATCCGTGTGGAATTGCGCAGCACCGGCTGGGTGCTTGAATGAATATTTGTTTGGACCTGATAGAGCGGCCAGTTGAGGCCACATTACCGACACGCCAGGAAGGCCTGGAACATGAGGAACTTTAGGATGGATCTCAACCTTGCCGAAATAAGCTCCCAGCTCAAGCTGCTTCTGGGGTGGTAGATCCTGGTCGCGGAAAAATACGACAACACGCTCTGCAATAAGCAGTGCAAGCTCGTCCCGCTGCTGGTTTGTAAGGTCAGCCAGTTGCAGGCCAACAATTTCGGTGCCTATATACTTCGTCAGATCGCGAACTTCAGTTGCGGCTCCGAGCAGGGCTTTCTTTTGAGGATCAGCATTCTTGCCGCGCTCCACGTGCTCCCATTCTTGACCCCGCACTTTGTATGCATCGTCTAGAAAAATCGACGGGTTGGCAGGCCATTCAGGATACCCATGAGAAAGGTCTACGCCGTGTCGCTCAAGGCGCGCCCGCGCCGTGTCAGGTAACAAGTCTACACCGTTGACTTTCTTTGGCGCTGGAATTGACACGGTGACTGTTTGCTCCGAGCTCTGACTAGCTTTGAGATCGGCAGAAGTATGCTCAGTGTGGATCGATGCTGTTGCAACGGGCGGCGTCATTTTGAGTGCAAGTGGTAGTTGCGGAAGCTCCTATTTATAAATGCATACACGCTGCCGGGCGTCCGTTATGGTATCATAGCTCGCTGATAAATTGTGCTGATAAATTGCGCGTCTCGTCTGGCACCAACTCGCACGGGGTATGAGACAATCACTTGAACACGATAAGCGAGATAAACTCAACAGTGGATATTTTGTCTCCTATGAGGAAACGTGTTGCTAAATAAATGCGCCTACAGTCTGCCGGGATGGAGCAGGAGGATGATGCGTTTGTCTTGACGCGAGCGCGGGGTAAGGAAAACGTCGTTACGCGTGGTCATGACGCGATGTCGAGATAAGTATGCATGTTACCGATAAGCGTAATCTATAGCGTAATCTATCAGTGCGCGCGGGTCGGCGTTCCTAGCTTAAGTGGATGATGATATGTGGGCACGGTCAATAAAAATGAGCTGAACGTGGTATAAGCCACCCAATCAGCTCGCAATGCTATCAGAAAAGCGCATGTATCAGGCGCCGGCGTGCATTGATAACGGCGTGCGTGAGCAGTGGTGCCCTCACAAAAAACAGCGACGACACAAATGAATGCTGTTTGTTTGCATACAAGATGTGTTAGCAATTACATAGGCGGTGCCTAGCAGCTTGAGCATTCCATCGATTGATAATTTGTATGCTAGGAAGACGCGACACACTCCCACGCATTGTCCACGGGCCGAATAATGTGTTGAGTCCAGATGCTTATGCGCAGCAGTCACGATGTGATGAGAATTGTCTTCATGTACTTAGTTAAGGACCTGTATGGCACCTGTGTAGGCTGTACCTTCCTCAGTCAAAGTCAAAGTTTTGAAAGAACGGCGTCGATGCCAGAGACCGTTACTTCACCTGGATTCGACTCGACACCGACGTATTCGATCGTGCCCTTGTTTACAACAATGGCAAATCGCGCCGTGCGAAGACCCATGCCCTTGGCAGTGCCGTCCAGCGTCAGATCGTAGGACTTGGCAAACTGCAGATTCGTGTCCCCTGCAAACTTGACCTTGTCGGCCAGTCTGAGTGCCTTTCCCCACGCGTAAAGCACAAATGCGTCGTTCGCAGAAGTCACAATCACCTCGTCAATTCCTTTCTTCTGCAAGGCACTGAGCTTAGAGCCTAGGCCCTCGATGTGTTTCTGCGTGCACGTGGGAGTAAATGCACCGGGGACGCCAAGAATTAGCACCTTTTCCTTCGAGGCCTCCTCACTGACATCGAGGTCAATGGGCTCGCCTGCCGAAAGCACGTCGTTCTGGTCCCGCGGCGTGTACGGCACGTAGCTGAACGTCACCCCCGACGGAAATTTCGAGCCTACCACCAACTTGCTAGCCATGTTATTGATCTGGTTCTAAGATGCGCGTTCTGCACCGCTCCTTTATATGGGCGGCGGCGCCCCGCAATACCTTGCCCCCGGCGGGCCTGGCGCGCGGGTAAAGCAGCTGAGAAGGTGTGCTTGCTCGTGCGCGATGTGTACACCTTAGAAATGAGCGATCTAGACAGTGAGTGGGCTGCCTTCCCGATCCCTTAACGCCTGTATACTAGTGCATTCTCACCTCGGGCCGCCCTCCTTACCTGCTGCCAATGCAATGCACTTCCACGTCGCAACTGCCTGCCTGCGCTGGCGGCCCAGTGTCACGTGCGCCTGTTGTGCCGAAGTGGCACGTGCCGCGAACCAGCTTCACTTCCTTTTGAGCCGACAATGCTCCTGTCTCTGTTTGAAAACGCGTCGTAACATTGCTAGGTACGTAATACACTAAAAGCCGGTTGGCCCAAGCTGGTCGGCTCAAGCCGGTGTCACACGCGTATGGCCGAAAAAACCTACTTGCATGTAATTTAGGGTTAGGTGTCTTGAAACGCTGCCGGGGATGATGGCCTGGAGACACATCTGAAGCTATGCTCAGGTTATTGGGCGTTCTTGCTATCTAAAGGGCGATGTTGCACCTGGCGCAGTCATTGAACTGGTACCCGACTTCGTGTATCGCGGCCGAATGGAAAATACCTTACCCTAGTCCGTTGTGCGCGTGCCTGGCTTGAGTGCTGTGGAGACTTTGCCGGACCCAAAAGGTCTTAAGGGCCCCCGCAGACTCATCTTTTTTTTGCGTTGGTGACGCAGAAATAGGGCTTGCGTGCTACATTAAATTGAAGCCCTCCAAATGCAGAAAGCGTGAGTAACTGTTATTTCTCAATGAATGATTCTACGAAACAACAACGCCGTCGACCAATTCACTCATTCAGGCGGCCGCAATTGCGACGCAGCAGCATGCTACACTGTCTTACTATTGCTCTAATTTCTCTTCTCAGTGTTTTTTAAGGCCGCCCTGCCACCGCTTGAATTCTCCCGTGTCCACCCCTATCTGGTCAAGAATGCGTCCCACCGACTGGTTCACCAGATCATCGAGAGACTTCGGCATCGTATAGAAAGCCGGCACCGGCGGAAAGATAACCGCTCCGTTCTGTGACAAGAACAGCATGTTCTCTAAATGAATGCTGCTTAACGGGGTCTCACGTACGACCAGTACAAGCTTCCTGCGCTCTTTCATCACCACATCGGCCGCTCTGGCTATAAGATCATCGCCAAAGCCCGCGCGGCAGGCCGCCAGTGTCTTCATGCTGCACGGCGCAATCACCATGCTGTCAACCTCAAAAGAGCCCGACGATATAGCCGCAGACATGTCCTTTATGTGGTAAAAGTGCGAAGCTAGCCGCCTCACATCGCCAATCGAGTACTGTGTTTCATACTCCATGGTGGAAATTCCCCACTTCGACACTATGGCGTGCGTCTCTACTCCAGCCGTCCTCAACGCTTCGAGAAGACGTATCCCCAAAATTGACCCCGTTGCACCAGTGAGTCCCACAATGACGCGCTTGGGCCTTGCTAAGGAGCCCTCTCGTAAGTACCCACCCACATTCGGAAGCTTCATGAAATGATAGTCAAACGGTTCTGGGAACTGAAGGCGCCACGGCTTCGGCAGACCCGAGTTTTTCGACGTCCAAAACCGCCCAAAATCCGCCCTACCCTTATCTTCTGCCTTTGACGATGGCCATTCAGCCGTCTCGCTTCTCGAAGCAATGGCAGCCCTGGATAAGTCCTGAAAACCATGCTGGAAGCATTCCGAATTCAAGAAGTGCGTCAAATAGACACGGCCACAGTTATTGTTTCTGCGTCGCGGCTCTCGACTGGGGACTACGTGTTAGACAAGGTCTAACTGACATGCGCGCATGAAATGCCGCACCTCGTGACCGCAACGGGCTTCAATCATCTCTCCTGCTATGGGGCGGGTGGCAACCACTCAATATTCTCCATTCGTGTCGAACCTAGTAGTACGAGACATCTCAACGTCATCCTGCCAAATGTACTCATTGCAATATCACAAGCCTTAGATGCAGAGAGAGATGTGAAGTCTCAAGTGCATACCTACTGCGGGATGAACCCAGTTCCTTGCCCATAATAACCGCCCTATGCACAGACACGTGCCGCGGCCGCCAACGTCGCCCTTCTATCGGTCAAGCTCGCCGGCGTCTATTTAAACAAAGAACGTTGCCAGAAACTTAGCACGTTGGTGGGACGAAGCGGGGCGATGTTTACGAAGCAATTGCCACGCAGCGCTCCTACGCTCTTGACGAAGCAGATTGTGCGTACGTTCAAATTCAAGGCCGACCCCGGGATCAACGACTTGCGAAGTGCCCTGAAGCGCCTAAAGGAGCACAATCAATTAGTTAGCACTCAAGAGGAAATTGATGCTCATCTCGAGATTGCTGGTGCTTACAAGAAGATTGGCGCAGGCGGAACTGTGATTCGGCCCACGCAATTGGGCCCAGCAATGCTTTTTGAGAACATCAAGGGTTACCCTGAAGCGCGCGTTCTTGTTGGAGCGATGGCTTCGCGTGAGCGTTGTGGCCTATTCATTGACCAGCCTGCTTCAGACGTTGCCCATGTGCTCCGCGAGGCTGTGAATCATCCCGTAGCCCCAGTAGTCGTTGACCACAAAGATGCGCCCTGCCAAGAGATTGTCATCAAGGCTGATGAGCCCGGGTTCGATATCCGCAAACTCATTCCTGCCCCCACAAACTCTGTCGTTGACGCTGGGCCTTATTTCTGTCTGGGTATGTTGCATGCGCGCGACCCGGAGACTGGCGAGTCCGATGTCACCGTTCACCGTATTTGTGTCCAAAACAAAGATGAACTCTCAATCTTCTTTGTCAACGGCCGTCACATCGATGTCTTCCGCGAGAAAGCAGAGAGTAAAAATAAGGCGCTTCCAGTTACCATCAACATGGGTCTTGACCCGGCTTGCTTTTTAGGCGTTAGCTTCGAGGCACCCACTACTCCGTTAGGTTACAACGAGCTTGGAGTTGCGGGCGCCATTCGCGGAAGCGGTGTCGAGATGGTCGACGCCGTTACCGTTCCCGAAAAAGCAATTGCGCGCGCGGAGATCGTCATTGAGGGCGAAATCTTGCCAAACCGCCGCGTTGCTGAGGATCAGAACACAAAAACTGGCCGCGCTATGCCCGAGTTCACTGGATACAATGGTGTGGCTAATCCATCCCTCCCGGTGTTCAAGATCAAGGCGGTCACCATGAGGAAAAACTCCATTCTGCAAACCCTTGCTGGCCCGGGTGAGGAGTGTGCACTTCTGTGTGGGCTTCCAACAGAGGCAAGTGTTTGGGACGCATGCGAGCGCTCGCTACCTGGATTTGTAAAGAATGTCAACTTCTCGACACGCGCTGGTGGTGGCAAGTTGCTTGCGATCCTGCAGGTGTGCCGTCGTAGCCCGCGCGACGAAGGAAAAGCGCGTCAAGCTGCTCTTATCACGCTGGGTGCCTACCGCGAGGTCAAAAACGTGTGTGTTGTTGATGACGACGTTGACATTTTCGACGAATCTGACGTTCTTTGGGCGATGACCACTCGCATGCAGGGCGATGTTGACACGATTTTTGTTCCAGGCGTGATTGGTCACGCTCTAGATCCCTCACAGCACCCGCCTTATGACCCTCGAATCATCGCTGACGGCACTGGGACTAAGACAATATACGATGCTACGTACCCTTGGAATTTGAGGGAGAACTTTAAGAGGGCACAGTTCCTTGATGTTGACGTTTCAAGGTTTGCTCCTGATCATTTCAAAGGCAAAGATACTTGAGTTGCCCCAGCACGAGACCAACTACTATTCTAAACCCTTGATGCAGAGACTAAATAGTTACACTTGGCAAAGATTTTGCTCAAAGTTGTGACGTCAAATCATGAATCGACAGTCGACAGTCAACAGTTTCCTCACATCGAGTGCGTATAATCTGGGGTCTATGAGTTTGAGAGACTTTTGGGCACAATTTCGCCAAGGCACTCCTTTGAAACAAAATGATGCTTGACTGCTGAAAAGATAGATTTAAACTCCCAAGATACATTTAGGCTCCGAAAGACCTTATTGTCTTTTCGTCTCGTGTCGACAAGTGCGGCGCTAGTCAGGTGAGTTACCGTGGACTCCTCTTACCCAAACGGCTAAAGAGCTGGCAAATATGGGTTGTTTTCAAGAGATTGTGGTCAACAACAAGGGGTCATACGTAAAACCCTGCGCCCAGAGCCGCGAATTATCTCATCGATCAGCACGTGCCCCATCAACATTCGATCATATATAAGCGGCCGCAGCTCATCAAACGCCCGCCAGAAGGGACATTGCACGACAAAGAGCTTTCAAGATGGTTGGTCAACCTTTTCTCACCGCTATTGTGCTGGTCTTTCTCGCGATTGCATGCTCCGCGAAGCCGATACCTGATGGACAGACGACTCGCGTTGGTCCCAGCATCGACGTTGCAGCTCAGCGAGGGCCGCAAATATTCAATGCGGTATTTGATAGCTTGCGCAAATATGACTCCGCCGTACATCCGAACGGCATGTCGTTCCTTGTAGCCACGGTGCCGGAAGGGGTTCTTCTGCACCACGGGAATGGCCGTAACGCTACCCCTACCACGCTAGATTGGCTCGCATATGAAATCGAACATGCCGAGATATTTGCCAGTGCGGACCACAGACGCCGCAGACACCGCAAAGGTCCTGGAAGTATGACGCTTCTCAGCGAAGCCGGCGCGCAAGCAGTTCTGCAGGGCGAGAGCACCTCATCTTACGAAGAGGAGCACGGGCACGGATGGCTACACACCTACCAAACTACACGCCCACTTCGTTTCTTATACATAGACGGAATGAGTGGCAACAAAGATGACACAGGTGTAATTGATTCTCAGGACTACATTCTTCGCGCCTTGTCCTCCTCAGACAGCGTTCCTGGGTCCCCCCCTGGACCACCGGGTGAGCCTCAGCGCGCTTTAGATTTGTGCAAACTTTGTGCGGAGTGGCAGCTTCAAGGAGTTATCCGTACTGAGGACCCCGGCACAGAGATCATCAAATGTGACTTTTCAGACGGTCTGAAAGAGCTGCAATCAGTGCAACGCGTAGAATCCACAGCCAAAGCAAATGGTGATGGTCACGGGCCTGGTCGGCGACCCGGAGAGCGACCAGGTAGCAAGTTTGCGTATGACTTCGAAACCTGCTTCCATGATGTTGGATCGGCACGTACCCTGTTAGACTTTTCTACAATGGTTTCCGCATTCTTCTTCCCAGTAAACCTCACGAATCCAAATCAAGACGAAAGTGACTTGCCCCGTCTCGTATGGACAAGTGACGAAGACAGAACGGCCATCAAATCATACCTCGCCAGAATAATTACAGAACAACGGAGCAGCTCATTCCACAGTGGAGCAAGCTGGCGCGACGTTGCTGATCTGATCGTAAGAAGATATGCTAAGAAGCTCATTCTTATGACCAACGCTACAGCTATCACGACCTTGGAAGACTTCGCAGAGAATGTTGAGTCGTTGCTCAGTGTTTTCACTGATTACGCAGTCGATGATCCTGAGACTCGCGATTCCGGGGCTCGGCAGCGGTGTGCAAACTTCTACCTACAAACAAAACCACAAACAAGTGAGTCAGACCGCCTAATTTATGCTGCATTCAAGGCCACGAATGAAAATATCTGCAACGTACTTTTTGACGTCAGAAAAGTGGTTCTCGACAACAGCGCAACTAGCAATACACTGGAGTCGGCACAAGCATCCGTGCGACAGCTAATGAATTACTTGGACTGGACGGTTTTTGAAAAGAAGTAGTGCCACACCGGTCCGAGTATTGGTTTTGGTTTTGTTACCCTACTAAGAGCATTCGTCCAAAGAGCAGCTCGACAAAATGTGAACTTACAGAAAGTTGATCAAGGTGTGTTTGTGGGCCCTCTTCCCTAGAGGTTTCTTGCTGTCTGTATACTTCCAGTTGTGCGGCTCAGCCGCTCCTGGAGGAGACAATTGAGTTGCTATGGCAACCGAATCTCAGAACGGCATGCCTCACTCTCTTCTGATTAATGATCTAGGCTACAGTTCTCTATATTTGCGCCCCTTCTTGGCTCTCAAACAATAGTAGCCAAAGACAGACCCCTAGTCTCAAACAACAGTAGCCAAAGACAACCCGTAGTCTTGCCCTGCGGCGCGGTTAGTATCGCATGCATCAAACCTAGCCCTTGTCAATGGTGGACTAGGGGCGATGTTTAGGAGTTTTATTAAGTAATGTCGACAGAAGTGTGGCACCATATTTCTAGTGTGCAGCTATTTGTCGTTAGCGTTGAAACACATCTATCCAAAGTACTTCCATGTCAAACTGAGGCTACGGAATTCGCGCAACCACAAAGACTGACTCAATTTTGCCAAGAAACCTATGCGATGGCGGTAGATACCTTGACTAAATTAACGCAGAAGCTCATCTGCACGGTTACAAACAAAATGTGCTGAATAATCGACGTTCGCAAGTCTTAGCGTGAAAAGCCGCTCAAGGTTTGTCACGTGGTATCGTCCTAGCACCGTCGACGCTCGAGGCATGATCAACAAGGCCTTGCCACAACGTGAAATTTCTATGAAAAAAATTGCAATGTAGTTCACCACTTAAGCCACGAGTGTGAATGTCAGCCCGCTGTAATTGCGTGTAACATCTTAAGAAGTCCAGCCGCACAGGACAGGGCGCCGTGGCCTAACGCCCCCTAAAGCCTCTACCCTGTGCCTCGTTGCATAAAGACCTAACCACGTTATGTAATTGCTTCACCACCTTGCATGTTTGGTTTCCTATAACAATACAGGCGGCGCTACAGTCTCGTTAAGAATTCCCCGTGGCCAATGTCGTCAACATCATTATCTCTCAGCGATAGGGGTGAGGCAAATAGCAACTCAGCAATTCTTGATGAAAAGGCTGGAAATGACGTCGAGACCGTGCGCGATACGGCAGCACTAGGCAGTTCGGATCCCTCCGCCGCGGTGGAGTATGCAAAAGGCAAAAAAATTGTAGGTTGGGATGGTCCTGATGACCCTGAGAATCCTCAAAATTGGAAGTTGTGGAAAAAGATGCTGACAACCATTTTAATTTCCCTGTGCACGACGTCACTGTACATGGGTGCCGCAATTTATACTCCAGCTGAGCCTGAAATGATTGACGCCTTTCATACATCACGAGTGAAGGTGGCCCTGGGTTTGACGCTGTTTGTATGGGGGTATGGCATTGGCTCTCTCTGGTTCACACCCATGTCGGAGATCCCATTGTTCAGGGGAAGGAATCCGACATACTTCTTTTGTCAGCTCATCTTCTGTTGCTTGCAGATTCCAACCGCTCTTGTCAACCATGTTGCACCGTTTGTGGTACTGCGATTTTTAGGTGGCATTTTCGCATCTCCTCCGTTGTCCACAGCAGGTGGCACCCTCAGAGATATATGGCAGTTTCCGGGTTTGGGTATTGCACTCATTGTTTGGTCATTTGGCGCGATTGCGGGCCCCTTCCTAGGTCCACTTATCGGTGGCGCTCTGGTACAGGGCCACGGCAGACGATACCCGTTCTGGTTCATGCTTGCGGTCTCTGGGGGGTTGCTTGTCATTATGATTTTCTTACTGCCAGAAACTTCCGAGCAGGAGCTGCTGATGCGCAAAGCTCGCCGCCTACGCAAGAAGACAGGTGATAAAAGTTACGTGGCTCCGGGTGATATCCTACGGCACACCACTTCGCCGAAGGCTGTGGTTAAAACAATGTTTTGGAAGCCAGTCGAGTTGACTGTAATGGAACCCGTGGTTTTGCTGATGGACGTTCATCTTGGCCTGGTGTACTCAGTCATGTACCTTTTTTTTGAGGCATTTCCATTAGTCTACGGTGATTTGTACGGTTTTAACCTTGTGCAGCAAGGCCTTGCATTCATGTCTCTGCTTGTTGGCGCTGTCATCGGAGCTGTGCTTTACATGACGTATCTAGGAGCTTCAGCTAAGCGTCTTGAGAACCCTGAACGAGTTTTTGGTCCATCAGCGATATTCGGGAGCGTGTGTATACCGTTGGGTGTTATAGCTTTCGGTTGGGCGTCGGCGCGTGGTGTTTACTGGGTGTTCTCGATGATTGGATTGCTTGTTTTCTCGATTGGTGCTTTCTTTATGTTCCAATCATATTTTGCGTTCTTGGGTATCATGTTTCCCCCCAATGCCGCAGGATCAGCTTTCGCGAGCAATAACTTGGTAAGGTCTCTCATGGGTGGCTCGTTCCCCTTGTTCGGGACTGTGATGTACACGCACTTGGCTACGTACACCTTTCCGGTGGGTTGGGGATGTACCATCATTGGTCTCGTGGCCGTGTTGATAATTCCGTTCCCGGTTTACCTCACTTTGCGAGGGAAGCAGTTACGGGAGTATGCACAGATGAAGTATGGCAACAAATTGTACAGGTAGTCCGAGTTGAGGTGGTCCACTTCGTCTGAGTGATGCTGGTGTATATAGGGTTTCAAAGCCATAGTGAATTGGAAAAGCTGACTTCGCCCGGCATTAGATTGATAAGCACAGCTACATGTGCATGACATAGTTTGGTGCATAGTCATTGTGACCATCGTCATGAAACCCTTCTTCTGCTGAATCAGGGCCACAGGGTTGCGTATCACGCGGGTAGTGATAGCATCTGTGCAGCGTCCCTGTGCTAAAGTAGCTGACCTAATACCGTTGGTGCACTGATAGTTGTGTTCGTTTATGCGTGCGATGTGCTAACAATTGGATTAGAGCTCAAGTGAAGACAAAGAGTGGATGGGGCTTTTATCACGAGACAGACGCGTTATATTTTCAATCTTCACTTATACACATCGGGAGCATCAGCAATGGGCAGCTTTGTATGGGTGGCGCCCATGTGGCTTGATCTTCGGACAAAGAGATAGAGATGTGTCTTCTCTGTCAGCTCTTATCTGCGAGCCCCTTGCACATGGCCATCACATGATGGTCGGTGCCGTACATGCAACGAGCATCTAGTTTAAGGCGTGACTTAACGTCCATCTTTAGACCTTCTCTTAGTTTTTGAAGTTTTCATTACCGGCATTCAGTTTGCGGGTCCGCTACTCGGCTATTTGCTGGCTGGCTTTTACTGGCTATGTTGTCGACATGCTTCAAATCTTTGTTTGTGGTAGCGCAACTTGCATGCAGTGGGAAAGTTTGACTGTCTGTAAGTCACTGGTTAAGTCTCCTTGCTCCTTTGGCGCGATGTTTGAGTTATTTCAACCAAGTTTCTAAAACCTATGGCGGCTTTCAGCCGCATCGAGCGCACGAACGTCGCCCCTTGTCGCCGGTTGAGACGTGAAACGATCGAACAGTGAACTGAAGCAATAAAACGCAAGGTGTAGAATGTCCTGTGTGACCCGTGAAAAGCTGTGGAGTAATGATTTCTCCTCGAATGCAGAGCTGAACGTTTATCCTGTTCACGCGTGCCCATTATCTATCATCCTTGTTGTGTCCGACAACGGGAATGCTCTTTCTGCAGGTGTGGGCAAGAACGCATCGCTACCGCCATTGTTTGAATCACAATTAACAATTGGGTAAATTGATTCCTCTTTCTCTGACTCGTTTTCGCGGGTGAATCTTGGAACTCGGCCTTTTTTGTAGTGGACACCTTCAACGGGCACTTCACCATACGCCACCGCTGGGTAAACAATGCAAAGCGGAACCATGCTGAGCAGTATCATCAGGCCATCCATGACGAGAAAATACCGCTCCGTTCTGGCTATGGGTCCATCCCAACCGTCTGAAAGCTCCACAACCCTGTAGATGGATCGTATCAGCAGAAAAAGCACAGAAATGTACAGAGCAGGCATCCAAAATCTAAACAATCGCCGGCTTCTATTGGATTCAAATTCTGGGGCCCAGTTCTCTTTAGAGTCCTGGAATATACCCCAAGTCACAAAAGCAAGGAATCCTATGAAACCTATCAAGGAAACCAGCTGGAAGGCTATCCCTGCCAACATGATCCAGCCCCCTAAACTCACTCGATTGGAATTGATACCAGAGGCAGCTACACCACCACCCCCACCCTGTATCAGCAACGACAGGACGTCGCACGTAGTGCAAATTGCCGTATAGGTCATCGGCCTTAGAGGAGAGTATTTCTTCCCATAGACTGTGATTACCTTGGCAAGCTGATAGTAAATTCCCGCAGCCATGAATGCGGGTGCAAACACGAGGCACGTCTCTTGCATTTCGTACAAATGCATAGACTGAGTGTACTTGTGCGCCAAAGCTCGCGCCGCGTAGCCAGCCACTTCTAGACCCGCCGTAATTCCCCATGTGATGAACATCCACCAGTCACGAGTCTTAGCACCGAGACAGAGCTGGACTGTTAACACAATTGCAAACAGCACACAGGCAGTTATGTTCGCTGGTAGATTCGGCAGATAGCCGTAAGCCTGCGCCACTCCACCATTAACTCCGAGCGATCTGTACCCCATGTCGCAGTTTGAGCTAGTGAATGGCGAGAAGCGAGCTGTCGCTTTAAGTAGTGAAGCCACTGCGCCTCGCCGAGAAGTAGCCTGGAATTTGAACGTGTAACCCTGAACTATTTATAGCTGAACCACGCAGTTTACTAATCGCGGCTTTCTGGAGTACGCGTCGATCGCTAGCCGGAAAAGTAGGACCATGAGAGTCTTCTGGACAAGCATTTTCGAAACCTAGGCATTTTTAACTGTTTATAAAAAAAAAACGGTATTCCATAGACTCCCTTTCTGGAACTCCAGAGCTAGCTTCCAAATGTGATCAGCTACTGCAGGCTTAACGAGTGTGATTATCATTTTCGCCGTTGAGACGCGTGGGACGTGCGTGCATCATGGTCTTTTCGCATGGCTTATGTCACTGTGTTAGAGAGAACGCAACACACACGTGACCTCCTGCACCACAAATAACACTATCTATGCTAGTTGATTCCTTAACCAGTTATCTCTACTTGAGTCTGGCCCTGGACCTCCCTGAGTAAGGGGATAACGTTCCTAGTCCTCTGTAACCAAGGTCTAGCTGCCGGAGCATTGATAACCCCTGACACGAGTTCGTTGTCACATTGCCTCTTCTCTGACACACTGCATGCTGTGCATAATGTTGCATGACGCTTGCTATTATTAGCGCACATGAGACTAGCGTGTCTAACGGCGCTGGCAGAGATAAGGGCAATCATCTGTGAGCAGCGAGATCCATGAAGTACGCCTTAAAATGTAATGGTCAAGTCAGAACACTTTCCAGAGCTGCCCACCAAGAGCTTAGTTAATGGTCAGGATATCTTGACGCAAAAGGAGCCCGGCGATTGTGGAAACCTGACTTAGGTCGCAGCATGGAGTAGCACAGAGCAGCACGGAGAAAGGTGATGCTCAGACTTGCATGGTCGAATAGGGGGCTCTGAGGGTGTTAAGTTTTAGATTACCACCGGGCTAGTGTGCATGATGAAAAATGCATCAATGCAAGAGCGAGCGAGGAAGCCTTGGAGCATGAATGCGTTCTTTTCTCCTGCAGTGCTTGGATACATACACTGTCGTGCTGTAAAACACTTCTTGATTGATCGTAGAGATCCGAACAAAACGAAGAAGGAAAATGGAAAAAAAATATTAAAGAAAGGTGCCGGTGGTATCCGCAAGGTCTACTACAATTCCATATCGTGATTTTTGTCGTATGATTGAATCCTCCCATCACGATCGGGGCGAATCCCGTGTGTGATGCCCGTGGCGTGCATGTTGTTGCGTGGGCGAGATGTGTCGTGATGTGGTGGCTCCTGAGAGCTGTCATGGCACCAGGGTTCACTGAACCCACTCGAGGCCTTGTCTGAATGGCTTTATTTTCTCATTGCCTGAGATTTATAGTTTGTTCAGCATAGGCCAATGGAATTTGAACGTGTCATGTTGAACGACAGCGCCGTTAAACGCCCGTCAATTTGTTCTGCTTAGTCATTCGGACGCGCATCCTGGATAAGACCGTTGTGCGCCGTGTGTTCGGGCGGCGTGCAATGGCCTCCAAGGTTCTGGTCATCGGCGCAAGCGTGCGACCCAAGCGTCTTAGCCCTTCCATCGCAAAATGGGTTGCAACTGTGGGAAGTGAGGCTCTTCCCGCTGACTACGAGGTCGTTGATCTGAAAGACTGGCCGCTTCCCATGGATGCTGAACCCGGCATCCCTGCCATGCATGGTTACCAGCTCGACTCAACTAAGGCTTGGAGCCGAAAGGTGGCGAGCGGTGACGCCTTTGTGTTCGTGTCGCCTCAGTATAATGCGGGATATCCAGCGGTGCTCAAAAACGCTATCGACCACCTTGCTAGAGAATGGAAGGGTAAGCCTGCGGTCGTTGTCACTTATGGTTCACGAGGCGGCACGAGTGTGAGCGAGCAGCTGAGCCATGTGGTGAAGTCAATTGGAATGCTCCCGGTTGACACCAGGCCTCAATTCTCTATTCCGCGCGGGATACTCGGTGAGAACTCGGGCGTCATCGACGCTGAGGCTGAGTTGCGCTCGCAAGTAGGGCCACTAACCCAGGCGTTTTCCCAGCTAGACGCCGCCTTGAAACAGTCTTCCGTCGACGCTCGTTAGTTCGCTATTATTCAACCGTGCTATGACTCTTGCTTGTCAGCAAGTCTCTGGGTTCGTATCGTGGAGTTAATAAAAACAAAAGGCGGCGCTCTCGTGGGCCTCGCGAACGTGTTCCTTGGCTCAGATTTCGTCAAAGTGGGTACGACGCGAACGCAGTTAAATTAATTCTTATAAGCTCGACTCTCGTCTGTTTGATATAATCGGTATGCTGTTTACAGACAAAACTTCGCATCAAGCGATTCTGTGGTTGTTTTCAAGGATTGAGGAAGCTAATTAACTACCGCAGCACGGATTGGGCGACCATAACAAACGGAAGAGGATATACGAAGAATTATTCCAAATAGTACAACGCATCACGGTCAAAGAAGGGAATGGTACTGACAATATATGGCGCACAACTCATGCTGGTTCTGCTGGCGCGGTCACCGCCACCACAATCACCAGCGGTGCCAGCCGAAGCACGTAATCAGCACAAGGCACAGGGTTATGGCGCCGATCGCGATAAAGAACCCTTACCCTTGAACTTAGTGACGATAGCGCCTCATCCTATGATTGATGTTCTCCAGCTTTCACCCACTGAGAATCTCGGCGGAAAAACACTGAGATGCCCCAACGTCCGCAATGCGAGGCCTGAGCGGCATACAACAAACCAAGTATGGGAGCCTGAGCGCTTCCAACAGCCCACGAGTACATCAAAGACCCAGAGCTGGACACCTGTTTACCCGGAAGTAGGTAGTATTAGGCAATGAACCGGAAGCATGATTTTGTACTCAGCGGCTAGAAAACCCCCGCACTCCATCGAGAACGCCACAGCGTGAGTGAATCAAGCTGAGCATTATTCCCTCACAGAAGACCGCATAGCACATGAATTTGGCAGTGTCTCATCGTTGTGATATAATATAGGTTGTTGTCACAGGTGCTAACAACTTGTGAACATACATTTGATGTGGCATGCCTCTATCTTGCTCATCAGTAGTAATGCCACCAGAAGTGCTGAGAGAGAAGCAGCAAGCCAATACAATAGAAACCCCATAAATATCTTAGGCAAGCTATAAATGATAGCGCAGTCTTTTTTGAACACGAAGAATGCAAACATCAAGGATGTGCATCGGAAGGAAAGGGTTTCATGCGCATTGACGCCGATCCCTGTCACATACACATATCATGTGATCCGAACTGCATACCATCATGCAAACTTTGTCGCCATCTCACCAGTGTGAAGTCTGAAGCCTCAATGTCTAGCCAAAATGACGACCTGGTTAATGCCTACGGCTACGTACCGAACTTAGCGGCCAACTCAGTTGGCTGCGTCTTGTTTGCCATCATTTTGCTCATCCAGCTTAGCCTTGGTGTCACAACTCGCGACTGGTGGATGTTCGTCACATGGGGCATAACAGCAGGACTTGAGCTTTCAGGATATATTGCACGGGCCTTGTCATGGAGATTTATTTACTCACTGCCTCTTTATGAGATGCAGCTCGTTTGTCTCATGTTCGCGCCGGCTTTCATGGCTGCGGGGATCTATTATCAGCTAGCAAAAGAGATATCTATTTTTGGCAAAAGATACTCACCACTCAGGCCCATGATGTATACAGCCATTTGTACAACATGTGATGTGATTTCAATTTTGATTCAGGCCGCCGGGGGAGGGAAAGCTGCTGCTGATGTTAACTACAGCGCTGCAGGTTACGGAATTAGCACAGGGGGTTGGATTATGGTGGCTGGGATTGGATTCCAGGTACTTTCTCTATCATGCTTTATCATCCTTTTTGCGTACGTGACTTGGAACATATTCACGGATCCAGAACGCCATGAGCATTGGGATCCTGACTTCGACACCCACCGACGCCGACCACTATTCAGATTCTGGTTACCTGCCTTGTCGATCTCAATCGTTTTTCTTCTGATTCGCTCTATCTATCGTATAGTCGAGATTTCGGTTGGCTGGGGAGGCTACCTAATGACCACAGAACGATTTTTTCTAATCCTCGACGGTTTGATGATCGTTTTAAGCATGACCCCGCTTTGTGTAATTTATCCAGCCATAGCATATGGCGATGTGCCAGTGGAAGGCCTGCATTACAAGGAGGGCGGGACGCCCAAGTTCAAACAGCGTGGCCCAAAGACTGACGACAATGAGAAAAGACTCTACAGTATTTAGAGGATGGTAACCAACTCTATCTCCCCACGGCAGTTTTAATCGCTCAATAGTCGTTATTTTGTTAGCCAATCGAAAACCCCACTGACTGATTGAGTCACGAATCACAGGTTTAGAAGCATGTTACCAAATCTATCCATTCTATGCTCACCTACAAGCCATGCGTCTTTGCGTGAATGCTTTGATGCATCTAGCAATATACCAGCGGCAAAGATTATAGCAATACTGATAAGAGCAAACAAACCACATAAGACTGGTTGTGCAGTTCTATACTCCGACTAAATGCAACGCCTGATTCCGCTTTGAGACTAGTTCACTGGGTAGCTTCATAGCCGCAAGGGAAGCACAGATTAGGCCAGCAAAATGGCCACACACTTTCAGAAAGAAGCTCCATCTCTCACTGTATTACGCTTTTCAATAGCATGGAAACCTTTAATGATACCTTTGGGGAATATTTACAGATGCTTTGCCGCCATCTTCCACCCATAGTCGCCACAGGAAGCCTGCGTCATGAACATAATCAACAACATGACCCGCTTGCACAAAATGAAAACGGGTTAAAGACTATACTGGAAGCACAGATTTCATAGAATTGTCCCAATTTTTATCACGCCTTCATGGTGAGTCCTCGCAAGTAACCGACTAGACCCTTAATAGATCGATCAAACAAGCGACCGTGCAATAACAAATGCGTCTATAGAGAAGAGAAAGCCATTTGAAGATAGTGAATGAGGAGCGATTCATGACGCTAAGCCGCGGAAAACCACAAACATAGAGCACGAGTTTGTGACTCTAAAACCACGTTATCAGTGGAGATACATTATGGCCCTATAAACTCCATTAATAATGGGAGCAGTCACGAAAAACACCAAGACATGGGTACACTACGGCAGAAATACAAGGTTTATCTCCAAACAGATTGATTATTGACATAAAGCTAAAAAAGGAACTGACGCCTTGCGCGAATCCATGAATCACTGAATTGAAAATTCCACTGGATTAGTCCACTGGCCCAAGGCTGTGTGTTCAGAATTTGCGCTCCAGACATGTGACACGAAGCTGTTTAGCTTTTCGGACTTTAGCGGATGCTGGGCAGTCGTTTATATATATATATCTCTGTACAAGGTCACAGATCAAGCGTGTTTCGAGCCTCAGCTTCACAAATAAATTGATTCGGCGACTTTTTAAAGCATGTCGACATTGTTATTGGATGAAAAGCCGCTTGTCAAATTTGACTGTGGAAAAGGCTGCGCTCAAGGCAAACGTGAAGAGTGAGCGTCACCTTCAAGGTAAAAAGACAAAGTGTTTGGCACTTGGGAAGACAAGCCTGTGAAACCATGAGAGCTTGCAACGAGATATGTGTTGGTGTTCCTCAAAGGACATTAGCTTTAATTAACTCTCGACTAACTACAAAGTAGACGAACATTGCAACATTATAAGACACATCCACAAACTGTGCGACTTCTACAAAAGACGAGTTGCGTCGTTCGAGGGCGACCGAATTTAAACACGTGATTATTTAAAATCCAACGTCGTCTCTGCGCTTGTCACGCACGTAAAATCATTTCTGTGGAATGATGCCCCTCGCGCGGAAGCAATAGAGTAGAATAGCGCGGAGCTCCCGGTGTGATCTGGAGTGGAGACACTGGCTTTTGTAAGACTTAGAGCCCTACCCCTTGTTACTGGAAGGCAGACAGGTGACCACGGCCACCGCGGACGGCACTGTCTGCACATTGATGCATTATGCATCCTGCTGTAAAGGCGGCATATTTTGACTAATAATGCACCGTCATGCATGAGGGAGGCACAGTGCACGTCCTTAACGCCTTCATGATGCTGCAAGGAGAGAGACCCTTCAAGGCTGGTGAATAGCTGCAAATTCTTGTTAAAAAGATCTGGTGACCATTAAAATGCCTTTATGCGGTATGTTATACTTGTGCCGGTCTTACTCTAAATCGTTTACTATCACATAGCAAATGCTGCGAGAGATCTTAGGTTTACCCAGGCCGTCGTTGAATGCCCATCGCGAGGAAGCAGGGTAATCCAAAATAGAATTTTTGGGGCATTCCGCAAACCGCCCGAGTAAACAGGCCCTCTCGGGCCAAGTGAGACATTGGAGAGCGACCTCGTCGTCCTTGTTTCGGCACCAACATGAGACCCTCTCGCTGCTTTTACACATCCTACGATAAAAGAAGCTACGAGGCCGCACTCATGCAAGCGGGAAGTCAATTGTGCCGTGGGCGATGCATGCGAACGTATGTGAACCCTCAAACCTAGCCGAAGTAGATCATGCGATCATCTAAGATCATCAGAACCCTAGCGAAACAGGGTAGGAACATAAACGCCGAATGTGCATATAAAGCCTTGGGGAGCTGTGCTAGTATTTCGAAACTGCTACGCCGCCCAGAATAATGCTGCTGTCCCTCGCCATTCTTTTCTCGACAGCGTCTTTAGCTCTAGCTCAAAACTTCGCAACATACCCACAGGTTCCACAGACCGCCAGCATCAATGGATTTGCTGACCCAATTTATGCGAAACTTCCAGATTGCGCCAAGAATTGTGTCAAGGAGAACACTGGCAACACTCCTTGCCCATACTGGGACACCGGGTGTCTTTGCATCATGCCACAATGGATCGACCCCGTCGCCGAGTGCATTGCATCGAGTTGCTCAGGACAACAGGTAGTAAGTGCTACGTCCTTGGCGAATTCACTTTGCAAATCTGTCGGTGCATGGTGGGGCATTTCTGCCACAGAAAGTGCCCTTCTAGTTGAGGCTGCTGAGCGTGCGAGTCCAGCAACATCCACAGAAAACTTGTCAGAGTTCATTACCGCTACTTCAGCTTCCACAACTGCGTCATCAGTGACATCTTCTGCCGACAGTGGATTGCCTCTCTCAACCGCTTATCCTCAACCTTCGCCTGCTAGCGGCTCCTCGAAAGCAGTCACTCCCACTGTGACATCACACTTAGTCAAAGGGTCCTCTCAGTTTACACCGGGTAGTGAAGCTTTAGCGCCCATTACAGAGTCCTCTTTATTTCTCTCGGCAAAAGAGACCACAAGATTTTCCTTGACGTCAAACGCTGCCTTGATCTCAAGCGTCGAGACCCCTAAAGGCTTCAAGGTGTCTTTTTCTGGAATCGTTTCAAGCGGTCCTTTGGTGAATCCTACAAGTGATTCCGTTGTGAGGTCTTCAGGCCTGTCTTCCTTTAACTTGCGGGAACACAGCACTAGCTCCTTGAAACAAAAGTCATCTTCACAGGCACGTGTCGAAGCTTCCACTATTCCTACCACTGTTCCTAGCACTACTGACGCTTCTTCAAGACTCAGTGTCCCGCTTTCACAACCTATTGTTCTTAGCTCAACTGCGGTCCAGTCTGCTAAACACTCAACGGAATTCACGCAGTCCCCTGATCTTACCACGGACACAAAAACAAATGAATCTCATTTGTTGATACCCAAAACTTATATTTCGAAAGCTAAAGATGGATCTAAGGCTATTTTGCGTGCCACATTCGCCAAAACCGCTGGTGTCAGCTTTGAAACTTTGGCTGTCGATAAATCTTCAAGTTTAGCCTCAGTCGCCAAGACAGCGGGGAGCGTCACTGTGTCACCATCGCATAGTGAGACCAACAAAGCTCATCCGACGAATGTTGAACAGACCAGTGAGGCCGAAGGAATTATCGTGAGTAGGATTAAGACCTTCGCACCTTCAAGCACCAATGATAGTGGCAATCAAGAGCTTCAAGCAACTAAATCGCGGTTGGAACCGTCAATTGCAAGTGATAGACTTCCTGTTGGGCTCTCGAATGGTATAGGAGATGTCCGCATCGACCTTGCTGCTATCGCTTTAGCACTAGTGGCTCATGTGATGTAGCCCATTCAATTTCTCCGTGACAACGAGTACTGTATTTTAACCACTTTCAAATGTAATTTAGTGACGCTAATGTTATCATTGATCTTCCAACTTAACGAATTAATGGATCTACCTTTGGTTTGTTACCGGTGTCGTTACAAAAACTATACCTAGTAGCCGCGGCAAAAACCTCGAAGCCGACAGAGAGCGGGGATTTACAGCGAGCGTGACCAATCCGATAGATAAACAAGCATGTTGAAATTGACGCGGAGATAGGTCTTCGGAGCCCAGGGTTAGATGTGCAACATCTGTCGACGCGCAGGGTTACGGTCTACCTTGCATGCAGCAATGGATGCTGCAGCCTTTATTAATCAAATGAAACCATTTCTTGACATGCTAGTAACAAAAACTGGGGCGGGCACATTATTGTGTCCAATCAAAGGCATGTTTGATGATGATCTTGGATCTACGACCTTAACAAAAGAAATGAATGTAATTAATGATGCTCAATAGTTATCTTGGGGTTATTTATATAAAATACTGTAGCTCAGTGTTTTTTTTTTGAGCTATAAATCCCTATTTCGATGACGTGGTGGAGTAAATTATGAAGTCACTTGTGCAATTGTAAAACAATGAGACACAGGTCTAGACAGAAATGCATGAAATGAGACTGTGACTATAAGCGTAATCTTTCTAGATAACGTATGTTTGGCGTAAAATGAACCAGCGCGCTATGTCCAATCAACATGTAGAAGCAAAAAAGAGCTGAAAGGAGGTTTGACTTCGTGAAGACAAAAAGTATTCAAGTTCAAATGAAGCGGTTGCTAAGAAGTTCATTTAATGACTGAGTGGAGGACCGTAGAGGAACATCTTCTAGAGGCTGTTTGTACTTATTGTAGTCCTGAAACCTCAGACGAGGTACTTCTCCATGTATGAGTAGATACTAAGCTTCTTGTTGCGTCGTTCCTGCCTCTCAGCTTCAAAAGCTACTTCATTCACCAATGCAGCGGGCCCACATGACAAAATTGCCATTTCCTTTAAGTTGTCTTCTCCTAAAATCTGACATTGCCCTGCTATCTCGACTTCAATGAGATCGTAAACATTGGGCTTTCTGGTTTCCACGCTAAGAAGCGATTCATGCGTAGATACATTACCCAAACTCAAAGTGGGCTTTTTGTAAGCCTTCTCTGCCTCAGTCTCAATGTCGGCAGCCGCAAGTGCCTCAATGTCTGCAGAGCCTGTTGTTTCGATTATCGCTGGTGCCGTGATGTAAACCTCTAGCGATATCGTACCAGCGGGTGCTAAATCGATCAAGTCTCGCATAGCCGCGATGTTCTTGTCGTACCAGTGGAGACTGTCGCGAGAACGAGTGTACCAAACAAACTTGATGCGCTGGCATCGGCACTTTGAAGTGGAACTGACCATGCGCTGTAACAAGTCCAGGGCCACTGGGAATGTGAACGATGCACCAGTCCCGCCAGCAATAAACAGGACGCTGTCGAATTCTACAAGTGGTGCCAAAGTTGCTCCGTATGCTCCGTGGAACCAAGTTTTCATCTGGCAACTTTCCGTACCAAGCTCACCGCATTTCTTTTCTACTGCCCTCAGTAGTCGTTTAGTGAAGCCCTTGTAAACCTTCATGATGATCAGCATTTCTCGGGTGCTGCTCAAACTACCAATCGTATAAGGATGCCATTCAAACTTCCCCACTGATGGAACCTTGATGTACATGTGCTGGCCAGGTGCCCAGTCTCCAAAAGTGTGAATGTTCCTCCCGCGAACAGTGAGAGCCTTGCGGCTCATAGGGAGCACGATCTTTATAGTGTTGGCATCAAGAACTGTGAACGTCGCCAGGTACTCATGAGGCTTCATACACCAATGATTAATGATTGCTCGCAACTGTAGCACTATTCGGTCCAGAGCCAGCGCATGTACAGCAAGTAAAATTCCTGCCTTGCCACCATCGTTATGAAGAAACCCAGCTAAGAGCATCAAGCCACCAAAAAAAGCATGATTAAAAAGGAAGAACTCGTATGATAGTCGGCGTATGAAGCTTGGACTCAAGATTGTAAGCATAGACATGCTCCCAAACGCAATCATTCCAATAATCTGTGGTGGGATGATAATCATAATCATGTAATTCAAATCAATCCAGTATTTCGCCGTGAGAATAACGTGCGCCACAATCATGAAATAAATGACCCTGCCCATCCATATGTGCAGCAAGGTCAAGTAGTGAGCCGGCCATCCAGTCAAAAGTGTCATCACATCGTTTTTAGTTATAAAAAGAAGCAGTAGCGGCATATTGCTCACCGCCACTTTTCCAATCTTTTTGCCAACAATGTAGGACCGTGGTTCGTAAGTGATATCTGCAGTGCCACACCAACTCATCATGGCAAGCCAGACGATGTAGAGTGCCAAGACCAGAAAAACAGATGTCTGTATATAAAAGGTACCCAGGTACCGGACACGCAGGCGGAAAGTTGCATTGAGAATTCTCCAAAGTCGAAGTAACACGGTACAAGCGCGGTAAGTTTTTGTGTAACGTGTGCGGTGTTTCCGCAAAACCCGGGGAACCCAATGGGTAGCCAGCCCATATAAAAGGAAAATGGCAACGAGACCACCAAACATACCCCAAGAGTATTGGTTGTTCCGTCTTCGCTCTACGAAAAACTGATCTTGGATGGGAATTGCCATTGCTGTCACGTATACTAAAAGTTCACCACTCTTCACTCACATGTATATAAATACATAGATACCTAAGTCTAAACCGGGTTTGTACTTGTTAGTAAGTGCATAAGAAGAATTGACAAGATGGAGAACAGTGAACAGCGCGCCCCACGCGAAGATTTAGCGCCCATTCCCCCAACTACTTTTCGCAAACTTAAAGATTATTCGCCAATGGCTCCCAGTTTTTGATATGAGATGGCCAGTCTTCCTTTACACGAGGCGAGTTTCTCGGTGTTTTGAGATACCTCTTGAATCATGTTGTAGTTCGAACCTATCATGTATATGTAGGGTTCTCACCCATCAGTCTGCTGCTGCATGATCCTTGATGCAATGGATATTAGTCATATTTTTTATTGCCGTACGAAAAGCGCGCGCGCATTTACAGGCGATCGCGCTTCAGCGCCTACCTTTCCTTTTGATGTGTCCTCCTACAGGCAACAGGATCTAGTACTCGCAAATCAGCAATACTGTTATAATTGAGCTAAAATTTGCCAGCCTACTCGTCAGTAACGCGACATGTTTCCTCAATTTCGATCACCTAGTCCTATGTTTCGGTGCTCGTAACCATGAGTACTGAGTGGCCGTGCTAAATAAAGGCACATTCCAGCAATGTTGATAGCCTTGGCGCGTATTGTACGTCCGTCTGACAAAAGACGCATCTAGACTTTGAGCTGGCCAATCAGTGTTGACGCCGGGCATTGAGATGCAACTTCATCGGCGTTAATCACGCTTTAATTGACCCTTAAGGGCTAGCATGCTTTTTGACGCCGACGCCGACGCCGAGAAACCCCTGACCAGGCTTAAGGTTGCAGACGAAAAGCATTGAGAAGTTGGATCGGACAGGGGTGATCGCTATTTCAGCTGCAAGCGGGATGCGCTTACCCTATTCATAAATTTGTCCGAGGTATAACCCTCAAACAGGAAAGCGCAAAGCGGGCGTGCGACCTAATGAGTGCCTGGCTCGCATGCGGGGGAATTTCAACTTATAGCCCTTAGAGAGTCGAGCTTGGCCGACATGATTCTCATACCAGTATTTGATATATCAAAGCCGCATTAAAATGCTTAGACTGCTAGTTCCTGTCCGGAAGCACCAATAGATAAAGCACCAGACGAATCCTACTAATCGGCATGGATTATTTGCTACTCGTGTCCATAAGCGATCAAACCTAGCCACGCTTCTGTCGTATGGGCGATACAACGCCCCTTTCATACCTTCCAGTTTACCTCACTGTCTCCCCGCATGAGGCATTAACGATCCCTGCCAGCTTGTTCTGAGGCACTAAAATTAGACGTTATTTGCCGATGATTGAGAAACCAGTTCGCGAAAACGAGCTATAGAAAACTTAAAGAAGCCTGGCTTAAAGTGCCTCTCGTCTAAGGCCATCACTGCCTACCGTAGACGCCGACCACGATGCGACGGCACGCCCTTGCCCTCGAAGAGACCGCGTACGCATGCAAAGACATCTGCATGCAGCATGCATGTGAATCTCCCGCGCACGTGCCCCTAAGGGTTGTCATTGGCCGCTTCTTTTGATCAATGCCGCACTATCAGAGTGTCGTAACCAAAGGAAAACTATACAAGAGTCCCGTTAAACAGTACTGTGATGACTTTAATCAACTCACTTAGGTCTCTCCAGAGCCCATTCAGGTAATGCGATGAGAGATTCCGGGGCCTCGCTGCCAGGAAAGAGGTTCAGCTTGTGAACCCCAAAGTTTTTGACCATGCAAGTTCAAGATCGCCCCTCCCCTTTTTCGGTTTAGGTTTACCACTTCGAAAATCTACTTAATGACCTTCAAGTGAGCCGAAAACTGACTTCCACCCAGGAACCTCTACAATGCTGGCAAACACTCGTTATACCTTTCTTCTTCTGCTCGCTACCCCCACCTTCGCTCAAAACTGGGCGACATATCCTCAGGTGCCACAGACAGCCAGCATTAATGGCTTTGCTGACCCTATTTATGGGAAGCTCCCTGAATGCGCTCAGAACTGTGTGAAGGAGAACACTGGCAACACTCCTTGCCCGTACTGGGATACTGGATGTCTCTGCATCATGCCTCAGTGGATTGACCCCGTGGCCGACTGCTTCGCCAAGAACTGCAAGGGTTCAGAAGTTGAGTCTGCTTCATCGTTGGCTAACTCCCTTTGCAAGTCTGTTGGTGCATGGTGGGGCATTGGTGCCACCGAAAGCACACTCCTTGCCAGTGCCATCGGGGACGCGGCTGCCGCCACCGCTTCGGCCGTACCCGCATCTACGACGGCTTCTGACTCACAGCCGGCTACTACCTCTGCTTCTGTTGCGGCGGCGGCTTCTCCTGCAAGCTCTGCCTCCTCCTCATCTAAGGCTGAGAGCACTGCTGGAACTTCGGAGGAGAAGCCCTCGGCGAATGCTGCTGCCGCCACTTCTGCTCCAGCAGCGTCTTCTCGCGGAGGCCCAGCTTCTTCTCGCGGAGGCCCAGCGCCATCCAGCTCTCGAGAGAGCTCTGCCGGGGCACGGGCTTCGTCTCAGTCGAACCCGCCGGGGGTGTCTAATCATGGCGCCATGGCAAGCATTGCCATGATGGGTGCGGCCGTGGCTGCCGTGGCTCACTTCTTGTAGTCGATTCGTTAAGTTAGTTAGTTAGTTAGTTTAATTTGTGTCTCTAAGTCAATTTATTACATTGCCATTTACCAGTTCTTTGCAACAGGGGTCGCAAAAGGTACAAACTTAACTAAATAGAAGCTCTGACGTCTCCTCTCAACAAAAGATGCTCATGCCACTAGTATTATAAAACTTGGAGAGGACTAACGTCGGTGATAATCATGTGGGATTCAATAGGCGTGGAACGATTGCCATGTTGCTTACCCTCACTCCAGCTGTTTTGGTGGTGCGAGTTCATCACAGCGCTTTTTGAAGTCTTATTAGGGCAGGAAAATGGAGCCATCCCATATCACGGCGGGTTCCATATCACCGTCACAAACGTTACACCCAATCATGTAGAAGTTGTTGCAGTTCACACAGCGTGATCTGCAGCCGAGATGCCAACAACGATTTGGCAGCAAGCTCTTGACAAGAATCATTTTGACATGGCACGAACCAGTTTTAGTTGCTGGGCCGCTACTACTAGAAGACTGAGAGACTCTTGAAGCCCGAACGAATAACCGTTTAATGGCCTTCAAACAATACATCTTGTGCTGAAGGGGTGCATGATAGCCACATCTTTCCGTCAAACAACTTAGTCTACTTGGAGGGACGATCACCAATGACAAAAGCTGTCAATGTGCGAAGGCATGTGAGCCATTGATTCGCACTGCTCACGTGAAGACTTATCTCACGGTGCGTCCGGCTTGCGTCAAGCTACATAAGCGATCACTTGTAGCATTGAGTGCAGTTTTGTCAACACCGCACGTGTCAAGACGCAACGATATGACGCGATAGATAAGGCGGTACCTTATAATTAGCCGAACCTAATTCAGCAATTGCAACATTAACTAAAATTTAATGGTTGGTTGGAAAAATCTACTCCTCGGGTCATTCGAGATCTCGGCATGGGGGAAGGTAAGGCCTGCGGAGACGAGTTCTACTGATAATCCCACACTCTCAGCGATGACACAGTCTTCTCATCGCAGTGTGGGGGTCATCTCGGCCACTTTCCTCATTGTGAACAGAATCATCGGTACCGGAATCTTTGCAACACCATCAACGATCATTAGAGAGACCGGAAGCCCTGGCCTCGCGTTGATCATGTGGGTAATTGGAATGATCATAGCGTTCAGTGGCCTGATGGTCTATTTAGAGTTTGGTTCTCAAATTCCTAAGAACGGGGCAGAGAAAAACTATCTTGAGTACTTTTACCGCAAACCACGCTTTCTCGCCCTTTGCTCGTATAGTGCCCCGGTTATACTTCTAGGCACTTCAGCAAGCAACTCAACGGCATTTGGTTCATACATCCTTGCGGCGGCCGGCAAAGAAGTGACTCAATGGAACCAGCGTCTAATCGGGTTTGCCTGCCTCACCTTCGCCTCTCTGATTAGTGCTGTTTTGCCTCATTGGTCGCTGAGACTTCAGAACCTTCTCGGTACTTTTAAAGTCGTCGTACTGCTGATGATAATCGTTATTGGCTGGGTCGGTTGGGCTGGGGGTGGAGGAATCCCAAAAACTCACAACTTTGATCACAGTTTCCGAGGCAAAGCAACACCAAATGGCATTGTGTCGGCACTGTACAACATTATGTTTTCCTTTTCAGGCTATGCGACGGCAAACTATGTTTTGGGAGAGGCAAAAAACCCACAAAGAATTTTGAAGTACGCGGCCCCGGCGGCGTTGCTTATCCTTTCAATTCTGTACATCCTTGCAAACATCAGCTACCTGGGCGTTGTGCCACTAGAGAGAATGAAGTCGTCGGGCGTGATTCTCGCCGCAGACTTTTTTGACATTGTCTGGGGATCCCGAGGGCGCACAGCGCTATCAATCTTTGTGGCATTGAGTGCACTCGGAAATGTAATGTCATCCGTGACCGGCCAGGCGCGCTTGATTCAGGAGCTCGGTAGGGCATCTGTTTTGCCGTTCAGCAGCGTTTGGGCAACAAGCTGGCCCTTTCATACGCCGGCATTTGCATTACTAGAACACTACGCCATGTGTCTCGTAATTTTATTTGCTGTGCCACCGGGTGCAGCCTATGAAGTCATTTTGAATGTTGTATCTTACCCAGGTAGCGTGATGAACGCCTTCGTCGCTCTGGCTCTTTGTGTTATCTATCTCCGCAAAAAGAACTACCCCGACTGGTCACCGCCCATCAAAGCAAGTTTTGTGGCTGCATTTTTCTTCCTCTTGAGCAACTTGTACCTCGTGGCAGCACCATTTGTCCCTCCTGCTAAGGGTACAAAAAACCAGTACAACGATGAGGCGCCGTACTGGATACATTGCGTCATTGGCTTTGGATTATTTGGCCTTGGAGGCCTCTACTGGCTCACTGCATTCAAGTTATGGCCTCGCTTGAGAGGTTACGAGCTTGAAACGGAGCCGTTCATCGATCGCGATGGCTGGGAGCAAGACCGTATTGTGTGCGTAGAGCGCCTCGGCGAGAAGAGAGGAATTCTCCAATTCTCATCGAAATATAGACCCCGTGAAACTGAAGTTGCTACGCTTGACAGCGAAAGCATTCCTGGGAAGAATGCTATTACAGTGCGTCAAAAGTCAACAGTTGACTGGGAAGATTGAAAATGGTCAATCGCCCATAGTGGCTCTTCAGCAAGGTCGATGTATAGTGTGAAGAAGCCACTCACGCGTCGCGTGCACGTTTGAATAAAACTAAAGCCCCGTCATACTTGTGCCAGCTTACTCTTTTATGTTGGAGAACTCACAAGCAAGCTGGAGGGGAGGGCCTGTGTGCAGCCTTGACTTTCATTAAGCAACAAAGTAAAAAGGTATGTAGTGTCGTTACGACATCTCATTAACTAGCAATCAAACAATGGTAGTTCCATGAATCTTCAGCAGTACTGAGATGTCTTACAGATGCCTTGCAGTTTAAGTCAACAAGAAACGTCTATTCACTGATCGTTGAGTGGCACATGATGCAACGTCCAAAAGTCAACCCTGCTCTGTTCTCCGACCACAACTCGATGAAAGCGGCTGTGGGTCCTTCATCAAAGCAGAGGGAGCACGTCATTGTTCGATGAATGCGGCACGGCTAAACGTGTAAACAGAACGACTTTCTGAGTAACTTTTTTGTGCGTATAAATTTAAAATCATTCCTTGTAGAGAAAAAATAAGGTACAGTGAAGCTGTCGCGTCCCATACTTTAGCCGATTCAATGCCGGATGCTCGCACTTGGTGGCCTCACACGGTGGCCAACGACGTGAACATAAATGGCATGGTTATCGAAAGGCAACTTGCTCTTTTTTTTTTTTTAAATTTTCAATTGTACTTTTCCAACAAGGCTTGTGCAATTGATTCAGTCTCTGCGTCAGCAAGGCCACTGAAATTACGCGGCCGAAAGTGCATTTGAAACGCACTGATCGTAGTTTTCGTTTGAGAATCTAGCTCGCCCGTCTCGGGAATGTGGTCATAACCATACGAACTGAGAAGCTGCTGAACATGGCGAACGTCTGCTGGAGAGTCTGGCTGTCGATCTCCTAGATGTTTGGCCACAGTATCAGCATCAGGCCAGGCCCCAATGCCACGCTTAGCCAATGATTCCCAAGGAAAAAGCGGCCCCGGATCCTGTTTCCTCAAGGGAGCAACGTCACTATGACCCAAGACGCTATCAGGGGTGATACCGTAACGATCGATCACATCCTTGGAGAGCCTAGCCACTGCATCAATCTGGTCTTCAGGGTATGCATACCAAGTCCTTGTGCCGTTAGAATTGTCCGTGTAGCCGAGGTTGACAATCTCAACTCCAATTGAGGCGTCGTTCAAATTCACCCTGCCCTTCCAATTGCTAACACCCGCGTGCCAGGCTCTCTTTTCTTCGTCCACCAGCTGGAAAACTATCGGCTCGGTGCCCTCTACTTGAGGATGCTCAGGAACAAGATAGTGAACACTGACAGGGCCTCTCGTTAACGTATTGAGAGAACTGTTGAAGTCCTCAGCAGTATAATGCAGAATAAGAAATCTGACTCTCTCGTTCTGGCTGACAGACCGGTAGCTCTCGTCGGCTATGTAGGTGCCCCTATTTTCAAGTTTAGTTCCATTTGAGGCGGCCTGCGTTAGAAGCAGGAGCCTAAAGGTAGCAAACAGGAGTAAACAAAGTTTCATAGGTGAGTTGAGGCTTGCAGGAAATGTCTCAGTACGCACGGCGCCAAGAAATTCAGCCTAAATAACCCTAGATAACATGTTCCATAAGTCATTTAGCGAGGTCCTACTATGCAGTGAAAAAGTGCGCAGTGCGCCGGGAAACTAACGTTGCCGTTGCTGACTCTTCCTTCAAGATAATTGTTGTGTTGTAGCCATTTCAGGGTCACCACTTAGAACAAGTATATCAACAGAACTCTACGTCTCTGTAGGAGGGGAACAGGTGATTAATCCAATTAACTCAAACTGCAAAAAGCCCAAATATGTTGCTGGAAAGGCGTCGGGGAGTCGATTTAAACAGGGTGAGGGTTACAGACGGGCTTCCGCAGGTCACATGTGAAAGGCACATAGAAAGAATAAGCAGCGTGAGGAGTAGCCGCCACAGTTGAATTGAGTGGCGGGGTCATCAACTCGTGTTTCTTATTTGTAGTAGTGCTATACTGAGGGGTAGTTGCAAGGAAGGGCCCGACAAGGGTCTGGCGTTACCCACGAGTGTTAAATTTAATTTTGGCGGAGTGAGAGAGTTCAGCTGACTCATCGTATCGCTGCAAGCGAAGATGATGCCTGCTCGCACGTGTGCATGCGCGCGCAAGTAAGGGCGGGATGATCCAGGTTTAGCATCCACCAGTGTCTGGCAAAAGCAAGAATCTTGAGTTCCAGCATCCACTGACAATTGTTTATCTCAGAAATCGTGAAGTTGTCTCATACCAGCCTTGGTCCCGGAGCTGCATAACCGAGAGTGAGCAATGAAATTATCCGGTGAGGCTGCAACAAAGCCTGCTCGTGCCCTCACATTAGTAATCCGGCTAAGTTCGCCTCTTGCAGTTAGGGATCCCGACAGTCGACATTCCTTTCTGGACTTTTTCGACTAGTAGGCGCTTATGCATGCCTGCGCAAACTGCGCAGTGGGCACACCAAAGGTGAAACGCGAATCGCATCTGTGGCTAAGCCACTTCTAGTGAAACCTATATATAGTTTTCTAAAAACACAATGAGCGTCAACACATTCGCAGTAGCCCCATGAACATGGCTCTCACATTTCTACTCTTCGGTTTGCAGTCAGTCTTGGCTGCGCCGTTCCATTTGACCCCTGATTATCTCAATCTCGAGGTTTACAACCCCTTCAATTCTTCAGTATTCACGACAGCCTATGAGATTTTGACGGCTGGCAGAGACACAGTCCTTATCGATGCTGGGTTCGAAGCCAAAACAGCCCGTGTTCTTGTAGATAAAATCAAGGCTACCCACAATGATCTTAGCCTGGTGTACATCAGCCACAGCGACCCAGACTACTATTTTGGGCTTGATGTTATTCAGGACGCCTTTCCAAACGTCAAAATTATTGCCACTCGTGCAACTGTGGAGGCGATAAACTCGACATACGAGCTCAAAGAACAGACATGGAATTCTCAGCTTGGCGACGATGCACCAAGGCGGATTGTACTCCCCGACCCGGTCGACCCTCGTCCAGATGGATATCTGTTTACTATCGGCCACGATCATGATGTTTATGTGCTTGGCCCCCAGGCCAATCGTACTTTCGCATACATTCCTAGCATTGATACGGTTTTAGGTGGTGTGACCCTCACTGCTAATCAGCATGTGTGGATGGCAGATACCCAAACTCCCCGGTCTATTGAACTGTGGCAACAGACTTTAGATGTGATCAGGGAAATTCAGCCAAGTCAAGTGATTCCTGCTCACTATGATCTCAACAAGAATGGTTCCAATCCGTTCACGTTTGACGAGACGGTGAACTTCACAAGCACTTATGTCAACGCTTTTGAGGAACAAGCAGCTCAGACGTCTAACTCGACGCAGTTGATTAATGCAATGGAGGAGCTTTATCCTGACCTCACAGGAGTGGACGGCTTGCAGACGAGTGCTAAAGTCGCCAAAGGCGAGATGAAGTGGCCTTAAACTAGATGGTTGTTGTTTATCACTCTACCGCTTGTTCTTACATTTGTTGGGTACATAAGTCTTTATCTCAACAAAAAATAAGTGAAAATTCCTATGTTTAATTAACGCCGCAATTATTTCTTGTCATCGTAAGCCGTGGACCCTGTCGTCCAAGACGTAAAAGTGCTGAAACGGCTCAAGACAACCTGATTCTCAGCATCCTTCTTAGGCTCCCTACGATTCCACCAGATCTTTAACCGCTTCCCAGCCTTCCACACTTCTGACCCAATCAAGTAAACCAAAGAAAAGCCGATCGCAGGGCCCCACTCCCAGGTGATACCTCTGTGCAAAAACACATCATCATTTATCACTGGGATGTAAACAATAGGGAAGACGGAGACAAAGCCCCCGATGATGGACCACAACAAAAGCCTGTTGTCCCAAATGTGAAGTCGTATAATTGAGATTGTTGGGTGGACACACTCCCAAGCCAAAATCAGTGCGCACCATGTCATTGTCGCAAAAGTGGCAGCACGAGCTTCAAAGACAAGTGTACAATCTGTGCCGTCGTCAGTGTTACAGTTGTTACCCAGCGTGCCGTCTCCGTGCCCGTACTCTACCACGGCGAACGTGGCCATACAGCAGCCTGCCATCCAAATACCATAAAATCCCATATCAATGAGAACTGAGGTCGTAAAGACGCGTCGACTAGGTGGCTTTTGTAAAACATCATTGGAGGCTTTCTCCAAACCCAGTCCCATGGCAGGGAAGAGGGACGTGACTACCAATATCCAGAGTACCTCAATAGGAGACAGAGGAAAAACTGAAAAGCCGCTGTCATCGAAGAATGCGAGGCCAACCAAAAGATATATTGCCTGAGCAATGTTCTCTGCAAGTAACTGAAGTACGAATTTCTGAATATTGGCTGCCATTCGACGCCCCTCTTCAATTGCATTTAAAATGGAGGCAAAATTGTCATCACTCAGAACAATATCGGATATGTTCTTGGCCACATCGGATCCGTTTTGACCCATAGCTATTCCAACATCAGCCATCTTCAGTGATGGCGAATCGTTGACACCGTCGCCTGTCATAGCGCAGTATTTGTTTCGCCTGTGCAGCGCCTGAATCATTCGAACTTTACTCTGCGGAGAGCAGCGCGCGACGACCAAGGGCAAAGTTGCTAATGCATCTATCTCTTCATCAGAGATCGAGTCAAACTCATTTGCAGACATGACCATTTCTGGCGTAAAACTGCTAGGCACAATACCAACCTCTTGAGCAATTGCGGTAGCTGTCGAGATGTGGTCACCAGTCAGCATATGAACACTTATGCCGGCATTATGACATTTTGCTACTGAGTCGGCTGTTTCCGGTCTGGGTGGGTCATAGATGCCGATGAGACCTTGAAATTCAAGCTCTGACTCAACGTCCTCACGATTTTCATAAGCTGAAGGACTGTTCTTCGTTGCGAATGCTAAAACACGAAGACCCTTAGAACTCATAGCAGCAACGTTGCTTTCGATCTCTTCTTTCTCGGCTGCTTCAAGTACGCAGAGGTCCAACAAACGCTCAACAGCTCCCTTTGAGAATACTTTTTCAACTCCATCTCCAAATCTGTAAATTGTGGACATTCGCTTGATTGAGGAGTCGAATGGGTATTCTTTGATAAACTTGAGGCCTTCGGAGTTGATCACGTCTTCTCGGGCAAAGTCTGCCTCAGCGCACAAAACCTGTATTGCGGTCTCCGTGGGGTCTCCTTGTCCTTCCCACTCCGATTTCTCATTCTTTGCAACCGTGGCAGTGTTCGCTAAGGTTGCTGTATATAGCCATGCCCTAAAGCGTTCACTATGCTCCTTGACCGGTGTGAATTGCACGGTTCGTCTCGAATTATTTATCAACTTGGGAGTTAGTTGTGTGGTACTAATGACGCCATTCTCAAGAGTGTACGAGCCGTCATTACGGATCCATACCATTTTACTCACCATTTTGCCTTGGGTGAGCGTCCCAGTCTTATCGGAACAGATTGCGTCGATCCCTCCCAAAGCCTCCAACGAGTCAAGCTTCCTGACAATTACATGTTTTGTGGCCATAACTTTGGAGCCTACTGCCATTGTAATCGACAGAACAACGACAAGAGCTGATGGGATCATGGATATAGCGACACAAATGGCATAAATTCCCACTTCTCGAGTGACATCCATGCGCTGGGAACCCATGACAACCAGTGAGAAAACAACTGCAATACCAAACAAAATAATCGCCAGCCAAGACAATTTCCGTTGCAGGGGTGTACCAATTGTGACACCGAGGAAGTATCCTAGCCAGTCCTTGATGTAAATGTACCAGGTCTTCTTTTCCGACCTCTTGCCCTGTAAGGATTCTGCAATTTGACCTATTTCAGTGTTCATGCCAGTGGTCACAGCAATTCCTGATGCGCGTCCACTGGTTACCACACTAGAGGAGTATGCCATGTTGAGCCTGTCACCCACTCCCGTGCCTTCAGGAAAAACGTCTTCGCTTGATTTGCTAACAGGGATTGTCTCACCGGTTAGAAGAGCTTCATCAGTTGCAAAATTAACGACAGAGATAAGCCTGAGGTCTGCAGGGATCATATCTCCTACCGTTAGGTGCACAAGGTCGCCGGGTACAACATCTTCGGCATTGATAGTGACTTTCTGACCATTGCGACTAACTAGAGCTGAGGGTGAGCTCATAATTCTAAGCTCTTGCATAGTTTTCTCAGCCTTTACCTCTTGCCAAAACCCGATGGCTACGTTGATTAGCACTACAGCACCTATCACTCCTCCTGATATCCAGTCGCGAATAGCTAAGGCTATGACCATAGACGCGAAAAGCACAATTATCATTGCATTGAATATTTGATGAACTAGGATAAGGCCATAGTTAATCCTGTTGGCATCGTCGAGCTTGTTGGGCCCGTGTAAATCAAAAGACTCCTTTGCAGCTGCCTCGGACAGACCTGATTCACCATTGGTCTTGTACTCTTCTATGATCTGCTGCGGGGTTAGTTGCCAGGGCTTTGACATGTTGTTATATGTTTGTTACATTCTGCAGCAGTGTACTCCTACTTATATATTTCTCAATTCCCCGGACTGTTTCCGCGCATCCGCGAGACAACCGAGCGCATGCATACTACACGTGGTTAGGGGTATAAGCCCACTTTTCACTCAAAACCGAATATTTTCTTTTAGCTATTCAGGAGCAATTCTGCAACCGAAATTTTGAGAAGAATAGCATCAAATGTTCTTCACTGGCTTGTACAGTGTGTCGCGACAGTGCCTAGAGCTAGCTGGCAGCACATGACCCAAGCTCACAATCAGGATAAGGGTTAGGGGTAAAAATGCGGGGTGCAGCTCTACGTGCATGTGTGTCTAAGCCTCATTTTCTTGCCGTCAGCCGAGGTACTCATGCTTGCCACCAAGAGAAATGTTAGGCTGTGAGCATTCGTGCCCGTACGAGCTTTTTAGAAGGTTGTGTGAAGCTGGATTAACATTATGAAGCGCATGCGCGGCTGCTATCTCTCTTTGCCACCATCGACTCCCAACGTCCACATGACAATCACGAGTGTGAGCAAATAATCAATTTGCGATGCGTCCTGATACGCGCATACAGCTCGTTTGAGCTAGTTAGTTAAGCTGATTTGAGCCAGTTAGTTCCAGCTCAGGGACGTCTGTATTGGGCGAAGTCCAACATAGAATCTCGGAGGTCTTCCAGGAACGGGATTCAGCCACATGAGCAAAAGATTTAATTGGTGATGGCGAAGATGGAAGCATTACCATCAAAACTGAGATGCTAACACAAAGAAAAATTAAAATGATTTGAGCAGGAAACCACAACTAACCATTTGATTCAAAAGGCGCGACAGCCCACATTTCCAGATCCTAAGTGGTGGGCCGTTGTTAAACCTCGATTTTAAGAGATAAATACGACCCCACAACAGGAAGATTGTTGAGACCATATTATATTTATTCTGACCACGCCACTGGGATTAAAGGCTGAAGTGGTAAAGTCCACGCTTCCAGTGTGACAGCATGTCTTTACCATGTCGGCACTAACGTCAACTCGTTCGACTAGTAAATCCTCGCTAGGTATCGGCGTCACTATTGTACGTGTCACTACCACTAAACTCGCGGTACTTTTACTTTCGTGCTGCAGCTGGACACCACTGGGCTTATCGCAACGCCGAGCCGATAACATGCTCGTATGGCATCGTTGCATGAGTGGCTGTTTACAAGTGAATCTGTGGCTGCTAAGAGTTTTACTTGCGTACCAAACACAGAATGCTTGACAAACGAATAATGGGTGAGAGCCGCCTATCAGCAGCATTGGCTACGTTTTATGTCTTCTAAGTGCGCGTTAATTGCCTCAAGCTTCGCGTGATTCCCACGCGCTGTTCAAAAGGCGCAAGTCAGTCAGTCACCTGACAGTCACCATCTGATGCTCCGTCGACAAACAGTAGCGCACTGCGAAGGGTTCTTGACCAGGATTGAGCAGGGCGAAGCAACAGACCACAGGCTTAGGTACTGCCGAGTTGAGTTTAATGTTACCCAGTATTCTACGAATGCCTTCAGCGAATTCGGCGTGACACTCCCGGCGCATATTTCGAAGGCAGTAGTTAAGCGACAAGCAGAGTATCTTGCTGGGAGAATATGTTGCAAAAAAATACTGGAGTGCATGAAAATTGATCAGGAGGTCGCGAGCAATTACCCTGAGCGCGCGCCGGTCTGGCCCGACGGCTTGGCAGGAAGCATTTCTCACTGCGGCGCGACCGCAATCGCGATCATCACAAACAACAGCACTGGACACGTGGGGATCGACATAGAGCGCTTAAATGAAAAACTAATGGAGGCCCACTCAGGCGAATTCACGTCGTCTGACGAACGGCAATGGTTAAAAGGTCCACAGGAGCTATTGATCGCGTTTTCGGCCAAAGAAGCTTTGTTCAAGGCACTATATCCGAGGTTGAAGATTTATTTTGGGTTCGACTGCGCCGCAGTGAAAATCATTGACGATGCGCTGTTTACGATACGACTGACCTGCTCTCTCGGCCTAGGATACCCCAAACATCGATCGTGGACAGGCTGGTATTGCCAGGACGCATGCGTCGTCACTACATTGCTTATTGATCCCAACAACCCTACATCTGTTAGCAGCACTTGTTTCCGCCCTGAAGATGAACCTGGCGTCCAGGTCCAATAGAACCCTACATGCTTCATTACACATCAACCCTACATACATTTGAAAGTGAAAAGATTATCAAGAGAGCTCGACGGGCACGCGTAATCTATTTCATCAATGGCCCTTCCTCTCATCGCAGCACAGCCAGGCATTTGGCTTGCGGACAGACTATCCCCTTACCAAAATGCATACATAGTATCGCATTATCTTGAACTCAAGGGCCCCCTCCATGTTGACGTTTTTTGCGGGGCAATTAAGCAGGTGCTGGCTGAAACTGACACGCTGCGGATGAGTTTTGAGGAAAGCGACGGTGACATTCTTCAAATTCAGAGTACAAAGGATGTGCCCGAGCCTGAAGTCGTTGATTTGCGAGACCATGAGGATGCAGATACTTATGCGCATCAAGTCTTTGAACGAGACATGGCGAGTGATGTACGTCTAGATAGCGGCAACACATTGGTTCGCCATGTATTGGTGCGACTGCATGACGAAAAATGGCTGTGGTACCAGCGATACCACCATATCCAGGTCGACGCCTATAGTTTTACTGCTCTGACGCGGCGCATGGCCGATTTGTACACTGCTGCGACGCGCGGGACCGCACCCCTAACCACTGCCTTCAAACCGCTCAAGGATGCGGTAGACGAGTATCAAAATTACTGGGGAAGTGCGAAATATGAAAAGGACGCTTCTTACTGGAAAAAAGTGTGCGAGGAACTCCCTGAACCAAGGTCGCTGAGACCATTGAATAACGCCCAGCCAACCAAAAATATTATACGTGGTTTTATTGAATTCGAAGTCGACGAAGAGCTTTTGATGGCTCTGATCGCTTGCTGGCTTTTGCGTCTGAGTAACACTACCTCCATGGGTCTTGGATTCATATTTATGCGAAGGCTAGGATCAGCAGCCCTCAATACTTCGGGTGCATTTATCAACGTTCTGCCTATGCTGGTGAGCATCGCACCTGACACCACGCTGTGTGAACTCTCGGCGAGCATCTCTAAGACAATCAAGGCAATGCGCAAACACCAGAAGTATGACTCAGAGAATATCAGTCGAGAGCTGATGTATGGACCGGTTGTCAACTTCAAAGCGTTCGATTATCATTTAGACATCGACAAAGTGGAGAGCACCACCCATCATCTCGCCTCTGGGCCTATCCGTGACATTGAGATTGTCTTATTTGCTCATGAAGGCAACGTGAAGGTAGAATATCTTGCGAACGCTAGTCGTTATGATGCAGAGACATTGAACAGGCACCTGCGACGGCTTCCTTTGCTTTACGAGCAATTCAAATCAAACCCGGTTCTTCCATGCTCAAGAGTCAACTTACTCTTACCCGACGAGGTGCCAAGAGCTCCTGTGCATAGTCTTGAGGCTTCTAATTTGGTGGAGTTACTGGAACGTCAGGCGCAAAAATGTCCTGAGGCCATCGCGCTGCAAGATGAAAACTCAACGCTCACGTACCATGAGATGCAAAGCCGAGTACAGCACATGGCACAGGAGCTGAAAAACTTCGGTGTTAATCCTGGAGATATTGTTGCAGTTTCACTCAAGCGATCAGTCAAACTCGCATTGACGCTACAAGCGGTACTTTATGCAGGTGCTGCTTATCTCCCGCTAGACCCAAGCTACCCTGAGGCACGACTTAACCTGATGATTGAAGATGCTCAGCCAAGGATTTTAGTATCGGATAAGGGGACACATGTGCGTGATGCAACAGACAGTACTTGCCATCCAGGAATTGCATATGTGATTTACACGTCTGGATCCACGGGGAGGCCAAAAGGTACCATGGTTGGTCATGCCGCCATTGTAAATCGTTTGCTCTGGATGCAAAATGAGTATCAACTTGACAAAAATGATGCTGTGCTTCAAAAGACACCTTCAAGCTTCGACGTCTCCGTATGGGAATTTTTCTGGCCTCTTATTGCCGGTGCGCGGTTGATTATGGCACCCCCTGAGTCACACCGTGATCCGGAGCTCTTGTGTCGACTTGTCGCAGAGTACAAAATAACAACGATTCATTTCGTGCCCTCCATGCTGCATGCATTCTTGCCTCATGCCGATGGCAAGCATCTGAAAAGGGCCTTCTGTAGTGGAGAAGCCTTGTCAGTAAAGCTAGCTTTGTCTTGGCAGAAAGCAACTGGTGTACCACTTTACAACCTTTATGGGCCTACTGAGGCTGCCATAGATGTTACATCATATCAAGCTTTCGGGGACGCGCTACAAAAGCGGAGTGACACATTCGTGCCAATTGGTTATCCAGTATGGAACACTAGCCTGCATGTTTTGGATAGTGAGCTGCAACAATTGCCCATGGACGTCCCGGGCGATCTGTACATTGCAGGGTTGCAATTGGCGGATGGATATTTAAATCGCCCGGAGCTAACCGCCGAGAAGTTCATCCGTGTCAATGGCCAGCGTATGTATCGTACAGGAGATATCGCGCGCTGGCTTTCCAACGGTGCACTAGAGTTCTTGGGGAGAAGCGACGATCAAATCAAGCTCCGTGGTCAGCGAATTGAGCTTGGGGAGATTGAGTCAGCTTTAGAAAATCTTCCAGGCGTCAAACAAGCCGTTTGCCAGCCTCAGGCCATCGTTGAGGGTGATGAGGATTCGCGCCAGCTGATTGGATATGTTGTGGGAAATATTGATCCCGACTTTTGTTCGAAACAACTCGCGAGCCAACTTCCCGCTTATATGGTGCCGCGTATAATGATTTTGCCAGAACTGCCAATCGGAGTGACAGGTAAAGTCAATCGTAGGGCTCTACCAAAGCCTAGCATGAGCAATGTAACTGTGCGCCGCGAACTAATGGGGCTCGAGAAACCCGTTGCGGAAGCTTTTAAAGAACTCTTAGGCGTTGAGGTCACCGTTGATGATGATTTTTTCTCCTTAGGTGGGCATTCACTTCTTGCTGTACGTCTAGCTGCACTTCTACGGAGCAAACTTGGGCTTCCGGTGACTATTGGGCAAATCATGCAGACACCGAAAGTTTCGAGCCTGGCTGCTCAGCTTTCTCAGGATGACCAGGGATCATGGCGCACTGCCGGATTCGAGACAGTTTTGCGGCTGCGCAAAAGTATCCATTCCGAGTACAGACCTGTTTACTGTATTCATCCCGCGAGTGGCTTTGCATGGCAGTTCAGTGTTCTTCGAAGATACTTGGATCCTTTCTGGTCTTTGATTGGTATTCAATCTGCGCGCTCTGGAGTGCTTGCAAGCTCTGAGTCGCTCGAAGATGTCATAGAAAGTCACTTCAAAACAATCACCCAGGACAGCGACGGGCCGTACTACCTAATGGGTTATTCTCTTGGAGGCACACTCGCCCATGCTCTAGCCGCGAAACTTGAGGGTGCTGGTAAGGATGTGAAGTTTTTGGGGCTGCTGGATACTTGGCCACCCGAGACGCAAAACTGGGACGGAAAAAAAGTAGATCAAGCAGTTATTGACGAAATGCAGCGTGAGAGAAAACTGTTTACAGCGCAGCAGGGACTTGGCTCGACTGAACTATTCAACGTCATTGAGGCTAATTATGCTAGCGCAGTGCGGCTACTTGCAACTGCGCGGAGTGCTCAATATAACGGCACTACCACACTGTTTGTGGCTGAGCGCACATTTCCCCGGGGCACTGATCTGCAGCAATTATGGCGCAATTACACCAGAGAACTCCGCACTGTGCCCGTAGACAGTTCGCATGTCGACATTATCTCTCCCGCAAACTTTGAGACACTGGGGCCACTTATTAACGATTTACTTAAAAGCATTGAGTAGGCACAATGCACGTAGCAGAATAGATATGTCTTCAAGGACCGGAATCCTCCATTTTACCGATCGCGCTCAGGCTGCGCCGCTGCACCTCGCCCCGTGTCATGCAGTGGCCCGGCAAATGCGTTTTATTATATTATTAGGGCAGGGGTTGTTTCACCCTCGCGATTGAAAGACATTTGTGTTCAGGCTTATGCATGCATGGGCGGCGCCCTAGACCAAAATAATCAGTATATTAAGTAGTCGGCCGCACTCTTGTGAGCGCAAACAGAAATGAATGACATCTTTTACTTGAGGGGGACAGAGAACACGGTGAGAGCAGATGGGATACACAAGTGGATTAAAACTCCAGCAAGGGATGGGCAAGACTTGAACGGTAAATTCCAGTCTGACATCCGAGCTGCTTTTGAAGACGCTCGAGTTGCTGGAATTGAGTCACCTATAGTTGTGGGTGTGATCCCGTTCGATACTGAGAAGGAATCTGCACTTTTCGTACCCAAAGCCTATGAGATACATGAGGGTAGGGGACCTAACATTGGCCAGCCTAGCAGGACGCCAAAAGTCAAGAATAGTCGCCTTATACCCGACCACGATGAATTCACTTCAATAGTTTCCAAGGCAGTTCGTGAGGTTCGTGACAAAAAGTTGAAAAAAGTCGTGCTTTCCCGTCTCAATGTCGTTGAAACTGACGGGCTCCTGGACAGCACTGGTATTCTGGCTCGACTAATTGAACAAAATCCAAATGGATTTAACTTTCACACTCCTCTACCAAAGGATTCTGCGTTCCTAGTAGGTTCAAGCCCAGAATTGCTGATTGCTAAACAAGGAACACAATTCAACTCCAGACCTCTAGCTGGGTCTGCAGCTCGAGATCCTGGTCGAGATCCTCAGAAAGAGAAAACGATCGCCGAAGGGCTTCTTAACTCTGCCAAAGACCGACATGAGCATGATGTTGTTGTACGTTCGATGCGTGATACGTTATCTCCTCACTCCAGGCAACTGAACATTCCCGACACTCCAGAATGTGTTTCTACCCCACAACTGTGGCACTTGGCGACATCCATCAACGGAACGGTTGCTGAATCCAATGAGACTTCACTGTCACTTGCGTGCCGTTTGCATCCCACACCGGCTCTAAGCGGTTTCCCCCACCAAAAAGCTCATGAGCTTCTCAAGCGGCTGGAGCCCTTTGACCGGGGCTACTTCGGCGGCATTGTGGGCTACAGCGATAGCGACGGAAATGGCGAATGGTTTATTGTAATCCGCTCCGGCGAATTGCAAGCAAAGCAGATCACTCTTTTCGGTGGTGCTGGTATTGTAGGCGACTCGGACCCCGAGTCCGAGTGGCGTGAAACGGAGACAAAAATCAGCACAATGCTGCGCGCCATTGACTTGTCCTAGAAAAAGCGTAGAACTGATCTAAGACATTGTGGAAGCGCAATACTTTCCCCTGAGCACACGAAATAGATAAATTATCACAATCTTTAGGACTTAGAAGCATTACGTACGTACACTACACTACACAGATACTCAGGCAACCCAAAAAATAAGCTTATGACCGTTCTCGCTGACGATGCTTGGCTTGGCACGCCAAAAATGCCCCTTCTCACGTCGAGATGCACTCAGGGCATTGCTTGCATAAAATCAATCACATCAGTTCTAGACCTTTGGCCGCCATGTGGACATTGCAGGGCTTGTTAGCATACCGCGGCCTGCAGATGCAAAGCTGACGTGCTCAGCCTCACTGAAACACAGTTCAGGAGTCAATGTCGCATCATGCAGGGTTGCTTTAGTGCAATCCAATCACATCATTTTGTGGCCTAGCAAGAGTCACATTCGATCAGGATCTTTTTCACAGTGCACTATATGCAATGCAGCCTCATACGCGCGTGTTAGACTAAGGGTAGGCTTAACATAGATCATCCACCATGCGCTCATGTAATCAGATCTGCTGTGTCCAATGAGTGGGCCTTTTGTTGTTCACAGGACATATAACCCAAACCACTGAAAAATGCACGCTGTGGAGTCAAGCGCCTGAGAACCCTAACCAGAGATCTGATTCTATATGTTTTAACGTGCTCCAGGGTCAACGTCCTTGCTGTACAATGAGCATTGAATTCACGCGCTGGCCGTCCGAGCTGGCAACAAAGTACCGCGAGAAAGGGTACTGGTTAGGCCTGCCTTTATGCGATATCATATCACGACAAAAAGACAACCCCGCTGTCGCCGTCATCGATGGCGAGCGCCAAATTACCTACCAAGAGCTTGACAGGCGTAGTAGCGTCCTCGCCACAGCTTTATACAAACAGGGAGTCCGTCAAGGTGATACAGCGTTGGTGCAATTGGGCAACACAGCCGAACTTTACGTCGTGTATTTTGCCCTCTTGAAGTTAGGTGCTGTGCTTGTGAATGCCCTCTTTAGTCACCGACAGCACGAGCTGGATTCGTACGCTCAACAGATCCAGCCAAAGTTGCTTGTTGGCGACCGCCAGAATCCCCTCTTCAAGGATAATAAGTACTTGGATCACCTGCGTACAATCTCGCCTCAACTCAGCGTTGCTGTTTTCTGCAATGATGGCCTTGAGGCGTTGACGCAGGAGGGAGGAATTGACGAAAGTGTTTTGAACTCGACTGCAGCTGACGAAGTAGCCTTTTTCAACCTCTCTGGTGGCAGCACTGGTACGCCAAAGCTTATTCCGCGCACGCATAATGATTATTATTATAGCGTGCGCCGTAGCGTTGATGTCTGTCAATTTGACGAGTCGACGCGGTACTTATGTGCTATTCCTGCTGCACATAACTTCCCCATGAGCTCGCCTGGCGCACTCGGGGTGTTCTACGCGGGTGGCCAGGTTGTTCTTGCTCCAGATCCGAGCGCGAGCTCGTGCTTCCCGCTCATTCAAAGACACAAAGTCACTGTTGCGGCACTCGTGCCGCCGGCTGCCAGTCTCTGGCTACAGGAAGTTTTCTCCGGTCGTGAGGTCGCAGGTGAACCCGCGAAGAACGCGCTCACGTCTTTAGAGCTTCTCCAAGTCGGGGGTGCCCGCCTCAGTCCAACCTTGGCAGCACGGCTCGTCGAGCATCTGGAAATCAAACTGCAACAAGTATTCGGTATGGCTGAGGGACTCGTCTGCTATACTCGCCTTGATGATGATGAGAAATTAGTACTAACAACCCAGGGATTGCCAATGTCAGAAGCTGACGAGGTTTGGGCGGCAGATGACGAGGGGAAACCTGTGGCACCCGGACAAGTCGGTGTATTGATGACGCAGGGCCCTTATACCTTCCGCGGATATTACAAAGCTCCAGAGCACAACGCCAAAAGCTTCGACTCGAAGGGCTTTTATTGCTCTGGGGACCTCATTGCAATTGCGGACGATGGCCGAATCACTATCCACGGGCGCCAGAAGGACCAAATTAACCGCGGAGGTGAAAAGATTTCCACTGAAGAGATAGAAAACTTGCTTCTGCGACACCCACATGTGGTGGAAGCTGGGCTCGTGGCCATGGATGATGATCTAATGGGCGAGAAAAGTGTTGCCTTCATCATGACTGCCGCCCCTGTCAAAACAGCGCAACTCCGAAAGTTTCTTCGTGAACAGGGCGTAGCAGAATATAAGCTGCCCGACAAGTTTTCGGTCCTGGAGGAAATGCCGCTGACGGCGGTAGGCAAGGTTGACAAAAAAGAGCTTCGCAAATTGCTCAGCCAGCAAGCGTGAACAGATCTCTAAGCACATTAATTGACTTAGCACACATACAAGTAACTACTAGAATACACGCCTGAAGAAGAAACACATGACCGAAGGACGCACAAAAGTGGCTGATGGATCTGATTGACAAAAGTCGACCCAGTGCACCCTAACCGCACTAAACATGTCTGTTAACTACGATTTTAGGGGGAAGCATGTCTGGGTGACCGGGGCCGGCCGCGGTATCGGGTTCTCAATAGCTAGTGCATTCAGTAAGGCTGGGGCAGTTGTCGTAGGCTTCGACCTCCAGTTCGAATCGAAAGAGTACCCTTTTGCTACGCAGGAGCTTGATGTTCGAGATGCAGTAGGCGTGCGTGATATCACGACACAATTACTGCGAAATTCATCGCTAGACGTGCTTGTTAACGCCGCAGGTGTGCTGAAACTAGGCGCCACCGAGGAGCTTCATCCTGCAGACTGGCAACTATGCTTCGACGTGAACGTGAAAGGTCCATTCAACTTCTTCCAGAGCACCATGCCAGTCTTTAAGCGCCAAAGGCATGGATCCATCGTTACTCTGGCATCGAATTCAGCGCACGCCCCACGCATGGGCATGTCGGCTTATGGTGCTTCAAAAGCCGCGGTTCGTAGTCTGTGCCAAACAGTGGCTCTGGAGCTCGCACCATTTGGCGTCCGTTGCAACATCGTTTCGCCGGGTTCCACAGATACCGAAATGCTTCGCGGCATGTGGAAGTCTCGGGAGGGCAGGGCACAGACTATCGCTGGATTCCCTGACCAGTACAAACTTGGGATTCCACTCCAAAAGATTGCCACACCAGAGGAGGTCGCCTCAGCAGTCTTGTTTCTCGCCTCTGATGCTGCTAGTCACATTGTTCTGCAGGACATTGTCATCGACGGTGGTGCTACTCTGGGTGCATAGGTCGCTCTTCCAGGCAAAACTCCAGAAAAAATTGCTACTCGAATGTATATCCCTCGGTCAACGTAACTATGCTTAAAAGTATTGCCTAAGCTAGGGATAAACGGTTTGGCGCGTGTGCTCAAGATCTGTGCGACACACAAGCACTTTCACGGCTTCTCTCTCCTGCTGAAAAGATCTTAGAAATGACCCCCGCGCCCTGAAGTTGTGGGGTATCATGTGACAGCCCTCGTAAAAAAACCCCCACAACTTTGATAATCTTTCGTGTGTGACAAATCTATCTCGATAATCTATGCGCTTTGGTGGATGGGACCGCGTGGCCAGCTTTGGTTGCGGTATGCAGCTCATAATGCTGCCGTGGCAGTATGAGCCGCCAATTCCAGCAATGTACGTCACATTGTGCACATACGAACCTGCGCTGGGAGCCTGGGCTACCTGCGTGGACCAAGTTTTGCGAGACCATAGCAGCAGTCCGGAAAGCTACAATCACGTTTTTGCTACTAGCGTGGACTTTGTCAACTTAGTTTGCAACAAGGCTGGAGGAGGATTAGCACAGTTTACTGTAGACGAGTACGCAGAGGCGTTGAGAAATGCCTCGTTCTTCCTACAAGATTCCAAAGACGGGCCATTGACAGCACCAGTAAGACTCGAAGAGAAGCCCAGAACCCGTGTTATTGAAGCAGTCCACGCTGAGTTTCAGAACCTGGACAATAGTAATGACAGCGTTCTGTGGATCTACTATTACTTTGGCGTGGTGTTTCTCATTATGCTATGTCTGCAAGTGCAGCATTTCCGCAGAGGTTTACTTCGAGTTCCCCTAATAAACCGGCTGCGATCTGTTTTTGAGCTCCCCACGATCTGGAAGTCTACTAAACATACGCAGCCGTCTGCCTGGGGCCTGGGGGGACTACTGCCAACCAGTTTTGAAGGCGTTTTAATTGCCGGGTTCTTTGTCGCTCATACTTATGCACTTTTCAGCAACTACGCCGTGGACTCTCGGGAGATTCTCGAGCCTGTGCACCTTCAAAAACTTCAAGGCCTAGCCAATCGGACTGGTATACTAGCTTTTGGTCTCCTGCCTCTTATCATTCTCTTCAGCATGAGAACGAATGCCTTTATCAATATTTCGGGATTGCACTATACGACGTTCTTGGTCTTACATCGCTGGGTCGGCCGCGTCATGGTCATCGATTCTGCGATACACAGCTTCGCTTTCTATTTCCATGAAAAACTCACTGGTGAGTTGGAGCACGCTGCTAGTCAATTTTGGTGGATTACCGGGGTCATAGCGTTTGTCATTTCCATTGTTATCCTGATACCCGCAGCGGGCGCCCTACGCAGCCGATGGTATGAGACTTTTCTTTACACTCACATCGCGCTTGCTCTCGCCTTCTTTTATTTCTGCTGGACTCATGTTAAGACGTTCGGTTGGATGAATTGGATCTTTGCTTCTTGTATTCTTTGGGCTGCTGAACGAGTTTATCGGATGTATCTGGTTGTCCGAAACGGTGGTGTAATTCGTGCAGATATATCTGCTGTTGGTGAAAACCTCTTGGTTATCACTGCGCCTAAACCTCGGAAATGGCGGTCTCACCCTACCCAGTTTGCGTTTGTTTATTTTCTTTTGCCCTCCATATTTTGGCAATCGCACCCGATTACGGTGAGTGATGCGGTCAACAAACTCGAAATAGTCGTGGCTGTTAAGTCGGGAGCGACTAAAGTGCTTCAAGATACCGCCCGTCGGAGACTTCAGATTCCAATCGCCCTCGAGGGTCCGTATGGGCACACCCCGTCATTACAAGGCTTCGAAAAGATCTTGCTGATTGGTGGCGGAAGCGGTGTTCCTGGCCCTCTTGCCTTAGCTCGCGCGTATCCCAAAGCACAACTTGTAATAACAACGCGCAAATTGAGCCTTCTCACTGCGTATGGACTTGAAAGCATGGCTGCTGAGGGCTATACCATGGACATTTATTACACGGCAATAGACGAGTCGTCAAACACGCCATCGTTTCTACAAAAGGGTCGGCCCGACTTTCAATCGCTAATATTCAACTTGTCTGCTTATCATTCAGCTGTCGTCGTATGTTGTGGACCACCAGGGCTAAATGACCATGTTCGGAACCTTACAGCAGCCACGTTGAAAAAAAATCCGGAAATGACACTGGAGTACATAGAAGAGTATCAGACTTGGTGATCGGACATAGCTTTTGAGTTCTGGTGGACATAGCTTAGGTTGGTTGCATTCTCGTTTGTGTAAATATTACTCAATTTTCTACTCTTAGAAACAGCAATGATATGGTTGTCAGTGCTGCCATAGCCGTGACTACGAGAAAGACGATGTTTGTGTCGATAGTTGCTTGGAAAATCTTCATCAAAATAGCTGGCAGAAATGCACCGACAGGCTTGATGAACAGACCCAAAGCTGCCAGAAATTCACCTCTTTTACTCTCCGCGACGTGCTTGAGCAGAGCATTGACCCAAATGGGACCCGCGATACCGTCGTTCGATAAAGTAATGACGCCTGCATTGTATTGAGAAGATGTTTTCGCGAGCGCTATAATAATGTAGCCAACAAGCGTCAGGACCGAGCTGATGCCCATATGAACCATATCAGGCCAGTCGAGTTTGTCAGACCTAGCGGCCCATTTTCTCGAAAGCTGTGAATAGAGCACTGGGAATCCCAGGAGAGCCCAAGCACATCGTATTGAAAAGAGGGAAAACATCAATCGGCCAACTTGAGATACCTCCCATCCGAAAGTGTGTTTAGCGTAGACAACAAGCAGGTCGAGGAATCCCACTGCAAATTCGTTGCTGAAAAAGAAGTTCAAAAGCAAAATCCATGCGTTCCGCCGTTGGGTACGCGGTTCACAGTTCCTGAAAGATACAGTGTCCACAGCTCTGCTGAGAAATTCCTTCAAGTGTGTGACTACCCCAGAGTTGTCCGTGGTTCTTTTACCATCGATGAGCAGGAAAAACACGGCAGTGCCCACACCCATCATGCAAGCACACAGTGACATGTATGTTCCGAGGGAAACCCCAGTTTGGAGCCACAGACTGCCTATGCCCGGAGCCACTGCCTGCAAAAGCATGAACACTCCCAGCAACAACGACAGATACTGCGTGCGAGACTTAGCGTCCGGCAAGCAGTCCGAAATGTAGAGAACTGATAGGTTTAGCGTCAATGAGGTCGATCCACTCAGGGCATTAAGAACGTAAGGAAACAGCATTCTCCAGTGCGTCGCTTCGTGGGGTGCTGCGTACGCGAGCAACGGGAATGCTGCGACCCCCAACGTTCCAAACGCTAGATTCCACACCAGGCCCCACTTGCGGCCCAAGCGGTCAGACAGAGACGCGACAACTGCCATCACGATAGTGGCCACGATTCCTGTAATGAACGAAGCCGAAGAGAGCAGATCGGCAACAGCTCTGCTGGCGTTGGGGTTGTTCAAGCATTGGTCCTGAGAGAAGCCATATTTGCTGCATACAACGTCGTAAAGGAGGTCGTAAATAGCTACCTGCGATGCGGCGTGCGGAAAGGAGAACAACGCAAGCAGACCTAGATATATTTTTACTTTTCGAGAGCCGCCGCCTTGTTGGCCGGCTTCACTAGTCAAAGCAATTAGCGGAGCCTCCTCATCCGGCCGGTTCATAATGCAAGTTGTGGATGTAAAACGGTGGTCACCCACACGCTCCACTCTACTTTGCGCCGTCGGGTCGCAGCGCTTACCACGAGCGTCTGCTGACGAAGCGCCCTAACCTTCGTCTGTGCAGACTCACACCCTTACCTCGCGAATCGATGTTAAATTTAACAAGGAGGATCATGCACTTGGGTCATACCCTGATTTTCAGGGGTATGTTGCTTTTCTCAACCGCCAGCATTTTTTTCTTCGACAGTCTCATCTTCGCAAGATGATCCCGGAGCTGAAGTCGTACACGCTGCCCAATGCACCTAAGGAACTGCCGAAGAACAAAGTCGACTGGAAACTTGATTCCAACCGTGCAGCTCTGCTGATCCACGATATGCAAGACTACTTTTTGAACTACTGGGGCCCGGACAGTGAACTCGTTACGAAGCTCATCCAAAACGTAAAGAAGCTGAAGGCATTGTGTAAGAGTCAGGGCATCCCAATCTTTTACACCGCGCAGCCCATAAATCAGCAGCCCAAAGATCGGGCGCTTCTCAATGACATGTGGGGCCCAGGAATTGACAAACGTCCGGAGCTTTGCAACATTGTGGCCGGATTAGCCCCCGAGAAAAACGACCGCCAGCTAGTTAAATGGCGATACAGCGCCTTTGCACGCTCATCATTTGAGGATGACTTGAAAGAGCTGAAACGTGACCAGCTGATTATCTGCGGAGTATATACGCACATTGGCTGCTTGACCACGGCCACCGAAGCCTTCATGAAAGACATCCAGCCCTTCATGGTGGCCGACGCTACTGCAGATTTCTCCCGTGAGCAGCACAACACTGCTCTTCAATTTGCAGCTGAATGCTCTGCTCGTGTGGATCTGCTTAGTGACATTGTCCGGCAGCTGGTAGAGCACGATGTGGAAAAGACAATCGCTAACGCTTTAGAGGAAGATGAAGACTGGCCCGAGCGCGATGAAAATCTCATCGACTACGGGCTTGATTCCATTAAAATTATGGCCCTTGCTGGCCGCTGGAGAAACGTGTTTCCGGAAATCGATTTCGTGAAGCTCGCGGAGAAGCCAACCATTGACAATTGGCACAGTATTTTGTTGCAGTCTCGTTGAATTGCACAAGGTGATTTGATGCAAAAAGTTCAGCCCTGACGCATGAATTGTCTCAGTGAGGCACGTAGCATTTGAAGAACACTAGAGTCTAGAATACAACAACAAAAATATGTACACGCAGCAACGAAATCTAATGTCTTTTGAGACTCTTACAACAGAGCCGCCGCCTAATTCATCTTGTTCCCTATTTCGCCTCCTTCGAAAGTCCCATCAACAAGCCAATTTTCGCTGGCCAATAAGTGACCCGCATCGGTGCGGCAAGGTGCACGGGGCTAGCCTTCAGGTTTACCGCGCAGGTAATCACCTAAGCAGATCTTCCCTTCCATCGGAGGGGGGGGGATCTTGGCTAAGCGTGCCTCCACGACTCCCTTTCGATGCTCTAGAGCAAATGTTAGTTATTCGGATTCGAAAAACGTCGTGAGTATCAGTAGCCAACAGCACAGCCGTAGAATTACCCCTCAGCGGTACCGCTGGTCCTCCAGTGAATAATCAGTTTCATCGGCCTACTTTTTGCGCAAAATCACGCGTCACGCAGCTCGCCATACGAAATACGCCCACATGCATGTGCATCTCAAATTGTCCAAATGAAGCCGACGCACGATCATCGCCTAAAATAACGCATACTGAGAGCTAAGCAAAATATCATCTCGACGTCGACGGACTTCTAACAGTGACTCTCATGAACCTATCTTAGTGCCCCCTGCTTTACGTCCGCGGCGTGCTAGAAGCAAGTCCCTTCTCTCATTATTATCATTATTAATGCGCACTTAAGCACATGCTTCTTCTTGCCGCCCACCTCGGGCGTTGGGACACATTCGCTGCCCTGCATTTTCTTATGCACCCTCGATGCAGGACATGGTCAAAGGGGTTTCATGCATAAACCCGGGGAATGCAATGCACAATGTTGCGTGGCTTGTGGGTAAGGTCTTACTACACCTCGAGGCCTATAATGAGCTAACATACTAAAGCTTAGTGAAAAAATCATGCCGAATCCAAAACATTTCGTAAATCGATGTGGGAACTGGTTTATTTTGCTCACTCAGAAGCAGTTTCATGAGATCTTTTTGGCGTGTGGTTTGGGTTGATCTTTCTAGGGTCAAGGGTTGTGCATCTAAGGGCATTGTCTGGTCTCCCTAGAACGATGATCGGGTCGCTTCGAAAAGCCATAAAAGGCGCAAGAAATTTCCAACTTTGCAACCATGCTTTCCTCAATCTTTCTTTCTGCTTTCGTCTCCTTCGTCGAGGCTCGTAACTTCACCTTCGACGAGAGTAACGTCGCCCTCAACGGCAGTCTTTACCAGTCCACGTTCCTGGATGGCAATATCTACGCAACCTCTTCCGTGGGCCGAGTCGTGAACGACAGCTTTCTTTTCAAGGTCGATGCTAACACGCTAGACCTTGTTGAGACCACAAAGCTTGAGCGTGACAACAGAACTGGTGTCGTCTGGGCTGTTTACGGCATTGATGCCGATGCCAAGAACAAGCGCGTTTGGGTGACGAACACCCGTGTTAACACGGTCTCTGCTTATGATGAGAATGCAGCGCTTGTCTCCCACCTGCCGGTGAACACGACAAACGGATCGCGTGATATCACCGTTGACGAACAGAACGACAGGGTCTATGCCTCAAGCTCGAGGTCGGGCAACATTGGTGTCTATGATGCCAACTCGTTCAAGTTCCTCAGTTCCATTAACCTCGCGACCGAGCAGCAGCCATTCCAGGGTGTGATGGAGCTTGTTGTTGACTCTGCGAAACAGGTCCTTTACACTGTTAGCTTGAGCTCTAACGTCGCCGCCGGCATCGAGCTAAACAACAACAACAAGGTGACATACTACCAGCTTGGCAACGCAACTCGCGCCTCTGCTGTTGCTTACGACAACACGCGCAGCCACCTTTTTGTTGCTTCGCAGGGCTCTGATGAGATCCTGGTCATTGACACGCAGGGCGGCTCTCAAGCCACTTCGAAGTCCATCCAGCTCCCGAGCTCGTTTTCCAAGCGTGCTGCGCATGATGATGTTAGTGCTGAGATTCATGTTGCCGACGGTGGCCTCTATGCTGGTTACGAGCCGCAAAACGACCTGCTCTACGTTGTCAACCGTATTGAGGCCGAGGTGTACGTCATTGATGCTGGCAGTCTTGAGATTCTCACAACGCTGAAGACTGGCAAGTTCCCGAACCACGTCACTTTCGACCCCAGTGGCAATGTTTACGTCGTTGACAAGGACACTCCCTCGCGCCTTCATCGCTACGTACCCCACGTCTCTGGAAACTCCACTACTGCTGCTGGTAACAGCACCACTTCTGCTGGTGGTAGGGGTGGCAACGCCCCGGCTTCTGCCAGTGGCAAAGGTGGCAACTCTGGCGCCTCTCCTAGTGGCAAGGGCGGTAACTCTGGTGCTTCTCCTAGTGGCAAGGGAGGCAATGCCGGTGCGAGCGGCTCAGGCGGTCGTGGCGTCGCTGCTGCCTCTGCCTCTGGATCGAGCAGGGGCGGCGCTCCCGGTGTCAACAACGGTGTCTCGCCTGTCATTCTTGGCGTTGGCGTTGCCGCAATTCCGGCTCTTGCTCTGATAATCTAAAAGCAACATCCTTATGACACTCTCCTACTAAGTATCTCTCTGTAACTGATTAGTGAATGACTTTATGCCAGCTTTTACAATCACTTGCAACTAGCATTACATATTCAGCGAATTGCTAGTTTTGAAGTCCAGTGGTTTAGATGATTCAGGACAGCCCCTTCGCCAGCTCTCACGCGAGCACTTTTCTTCACATTAGGACACACTTCCTTATTCACAATCGGCTGCTCACAAAGCAGTAAGTAAAAGAGTCGTCTTCGTACATAGCTCATAAAAAGTATTAAAAGTGGTTATCTCGTCGCAATTTTCAGCGGCCCAGTTGATTATAACGATTGTGATTAGAGCCGCCGCATATATTACCCTTGCGTGTCATGGGAAAACTGACTAGTAGCCGATTAGCTCTCGGAACCAGCCTATCTTCGAGGCCTTGATCTCTTGACGCTCCTGCTCGCGGTCCTCGTCATTCAGGCTCTGTTTCTTACCGGCCAAATAATTCCGTGCGAAGAAGCAGAGGATCGCGACCAGGGCTGCGAAGGAAACAGCGACGATCACCAGTATCCGCTCAACTGATGAGTATGCCGCTAAGATATTATCCCTCTGTGGAGTCCCCAAAGGATACTTCTTCAAGAACTTTTGTGGAGCCTTGTAAATCTGCATGCCAAGTTGCGGGCCGAGTCTCTTAACAAGCTCCCTAGGCATCTTTTGAGTCCAGATAGCCGTTCCGACACATGCACCGACAGCAGCACCGACCTGATACATGGTGAACATGAACCCGGTAGCAACTGCCATTTGGTCGTGGTCAATTCCGGAGTGCACTAGAGTGTAAAGCGGGTAACGCATCATACCACCGGCAATACCAACCACTACTTCGGCACCAATGAATCCAGAAATACCACCATCATTATCAGTTCGGTATTTGTACATCAGGCCGAATCCCATAACGCCGAGTAATCCACCAATGACAGCACTAAGCTTCGGTCGTGGGTAGAAGTGAAGAAGTATACCAATGACAATGTTCGTGCACGCTTGCATGAAGTCGTAGAATTGACCTAGTCGCTGAGCGCTCTTCGTTGATTGGTCAAAGGCGACCAAAAGCACGAATCGAATGTTGTTCAGCTCAACGCTCAAAGCTAGGCGCCAGCAGAACTCAATAATCATGGTGACATAGAAAGTGCGCTCGAGTTTTGACTTCGGAATAAATGGGGCAGTCGCGAATTTCCACTCCCAGAGAAGGAATGCAGGGAACAGGCCAGCGCCGCCGACACAAATCATGGCAATGATATAGGCCTTTCTCCACTTGGTGTGAAGGCCTCCGGCGATTGTAAGAGGTACCAACACCAGAACAAGTGCTCCGGCGAACAAAAGCATTCCGATGAGGTCGATCTCCATAATCAGCTCCCACAACGCATTGTACCAGCGCTGCCCAGGCCGCGCCAAAGCATAAGGTGGCAGCCTCTTTTGACGCCATGCAATATATTGAGCATAAGCGTAAACGCACACTAGCAATGCAGTGGTGAAGGGCACAATGATACAGAAGATACCGTACCCCCATCGGAAGTTGCCCATGTTCTGGTTCCGGGATCCGATGAAGCTGGATGTTATGTCACCACTAATCCACAAGTTGATGATGATAGGGACCAGGTAGATATTCATGGCGAAAGTTCTGTCTCGTAGTTGAGAAACATCGGCAGTCAACGCAGTAGCCAAGATACGGAAGCCCGCATAGCCAACTTCACAAACAACAGTACCCGCGAAGAGGCCACCAAAGGTCGGCGTCGCGGCAGTGACAATACGTCCTACCAAGAAGATGATCAGCGCGACAATCCATACCTCAACACGCCCAAACCGATCTGACAGGCGAGCGTAAGGTACAATCACCGCAGCAGCGAGCACAGACTTGACCGTATTAATAGTACCACTTTGAGGAGCTTCGTTAAAGTAGCTTGAGGCTGCGGTTTGCATGGACCCTGAAACAAGGCCGTCCAGGCCAGTCGTGTAACCCTGCAGGAACAGGAAGAACAGCAGAAGCACTTTCAGGATGTGAAAGTCAACACCGAAGACAGAGAAACGCCCACGAGTCGTGAGCACTTCATTAACTGCATCAATTCGACTGACGGCTACGCGACCATCTTCTACACGCTTCTCAAACTCCTCAACGGACTCGGACGACAGATTGGCATCCTTCGGACGGAAGTCCTCATCCGTCAAGTCACTGGACTGCTCACGATGAATTTTCTCACTCGAACTCATACGTTGATGCTCCACCTAGATGCGATTGATGCCCTCAATTTATACCAGATCGACTTTTCGTGAAAGGCCGAACGTCTTAGGGTTATGTAGGGTTTGAACATCAAAAGAATTTAGAGCCGTGAGAGGGTTATGTGTGTTGATCTAATTGGCAGGGGTCATCTGCATGCAGACTCAGAAACCGGGCGGGCCAGGTTTGCATCATGTAATTCGTGCGCTGATGCAAGGCATTGCACCGGCGATAGAAGAGCAGGCAAAGAAATAACGCATTCTGAAGCCAGCAATAACGCAAGGAAAACCATCATGATATTGTACCGTGCTTTAGCAGTCTGGAAGCTAGCTGAGTCGCTTAGCTCTTGTGTTGCCGAGGTGGCCATTTTAAATGAGCGTGTCGGTACATACGCTCAAAATCAATTGCAGACTGTGCGTGATTCAAGATGAGGCTCTTTCGCCTCACTCAAAAAAAGGATCACAAGCCGTTGTTGGGCGTGACAAGGCGGCATCTGCAGGCGCCAAAACAGATATATTTAACAATGATTTTCGCTGGAATGTCAATAAGGCGGCGACAACGCGCAAGCAATAGGGGCCCAGTCTCGGGAGCATGCCGCTCTGTCATGTCAGAGCCTTAGCTCGTTCGAGGACCTGTATTATTACTATCGGCGAAAGCCTTGTAGTCCGGCGGGGGGCACATGCCCCCCCGGCCGAAGACCTAACTTAACTAAAAAAGCGGGGTTAGGTTTATGTGGGGTTGTTAACCCGGGGTCCTTGAAGACATGAGGGTTCGCGCCTCCTGCTATCATTGGTAGAGATGATCGATTCGCATCTTAAGCGAAAGAAGATAGGTTGTAGAACACATTCAGAGGCGTTGCAGAGTTTCCGATTAGCTCTCATGGGTGGCTATCTTGGTGGAACAATGTATGTACGCTGAACGAGAGAGCTTTCACAAAATCTTAGCCATCTAGATGACTTAAGAAAGGAATCTCGGTGTGAATGAAGGGTATCACCAGTTTGTGTGGCATCATTAGCAACGATCAATTTAATTATGTTCCCAAACAAATCCAGCATAAGACATCTTAACAAAGTTTGATCACGACTTTATCTCATTGTCGGCATCCCCGCCTATCTAGGCGCTTTATCTCGCATGCACGAAGGACGATCTTTCATTATCGCAGCCAGATATCCGTCTTGTCAATGCTCATAACTGCATAGTTTTTGTGGCATGCATCATTGTTGGCTTGCAGCCCAATCAGTAGCAATATTTCGTAAAGCATTTGCTGTATCTACTTTCCTACTCATAAGCATTATTCATTCTCACATTGCTATCAAATCTCAGTAGCCAACAAGCTCTCTGAACCACCCATTCTTGCTGTTTCTGATTTCTTGACGTACTTTCTCGCGATCCTCGTCGCTAAGACTTTGCTTCTTGCCGACCTTGTAGTTACGAACGAAGAAATTCAGCACCGCCACTAAAGCAGAGAATGAGATTGCAACTATCACCAAAATTCTCTGAACAGATGAGTACGCCTCAAGAATTTGGTTGCGCTGCGGCGTGTTAAGAGGGTACTTCTTGAGGAAGCTGATTGGTGATTTGTACACCTGCATTCCAAGCTGAGGTCCCAATCGCTTGACAAGTTCCTTAGGCATTTTTTGAGTCCAGATGGCTGTGCCAACACAGGAGCCCACTGCAGCGCCGACGTTGTACATGGTTGAAAGGAAGCCATTCGAAACCGCCATTTGATCGTGGTCAATTCCTGAGTGCACGAGTGTATAAAGTGGGAATCGCATCATCCCGCCGGCGATTCCAACGACTACCTCAGCTCCTATGAAACCTGCAATGCCACCATCCGAGTGCGTGCGGTATTTGTACATGATGCCAAACCCCACAACACCTAACAAACCGCCAATAACAACACTCAGCTTGGGCCGAGGATAGAAATGGAGAAGAACACCAATAACAATGTTGGTGCTGGCCTGCATAAAGTCGTAAAACTGGCCAAGGCGTTGCGCGCTCTTTGACGACTGATCAAAGGCCACTAATAATAGGAAACGCACGTAATTCAATTCTGCACTGAGAGCCAACCGCCAGCAGAACTCGTGAATCATGGCAATGTAGAAGGTGCGGTCCAGCTTGGCTTTCGGAACGAAAGGCGCCTTAGCAAATTTCCACTCCCAGAGAATAAAAACAGGAATCAATCCACCGCCCACGCAAATCATGGCAATAATGTAAGCCCGTCTCCATTTCGTGTTGAGGCCGCCTGCAATCGTTAATGGCAACAAGATGAGAACCAGCACGGCGGCAAATAGAAGCATTCCTATTAGATCGATATCCATAATCAGTTCCCAAACGGCGCCGCCGAACGATTGACCAGGACGTTTTAGGCGCAGGGGAGGCAGCTTTCTCTGACGCCAAGCAACATATTGAGCGTACCCGTAAACGCATACAAGCAACGCAGTTGTAAAAGGAACTACAATGCAGAAGATTCCATAGCCCCACCTCCAGTGGCCAAGTTTCTCATTTCGTGCTCCAATCAGGCCTGACACCATGTCACCACTCACCCACAGGTTAATGATGATAGGGATCAGGTAAATATTCATGGCGAATGTTCTGTCTCGAAGCTGAGAGATGTCTGCAAGTAAGGTGGTTGCTAGGATACGGAAGCCTGCGTAACCAAATTGCCACACAATAGTGCCCGCGAAGAGCCCGCCAAAAGTAGGGGTTGCGGCAGTCACTATGCGACCAACCAAAAAGATAATCAAGGCTACGATCCACATTTCAATGCGCCCAAAGCGGTCCGACAGTCGAGCATAGGGCACAAGTACCGCAGCGGCGACCACTGACTTCACAGTGTTGATAGATCCACTCTCACCAGATGCCTTGAACCAATTAGAAGCATAGGTCTGCATCGAACCTGACAAAAGGCCGTCCAAGCCGGTGGCATATCCTTGCAAAAATAGAAAGAACAGTAAGATGACCTTGAGAAGGTAAAAGTTCTCGCCGAAGATGGTGAAGCGTCCTCTGGTAGTCAACACTTCATTAACAGCATCAATTCGGCTAACAGCCTCTCTGCCATCCTCGACACGCTTGTCATAGTCGATTACGGAATCGTCGGTTGAGGCGTGGTCCTTACTGTGTCTCGGTACACTGGAGTTCTCATCCGTGGCAGAGGTAGTAACAGGACTAGCGATGGTAAATTCGCGAGCCTGTTTTTCGGTGGCCATAGTGACTTGAATTATAGTGAAAGAAAAAGAAAAAGTCGAAATATATACTTGTCTTGAGCTCAGCACAGAGCTAGTATACGCGCAGGATATGTATGTGTAGGGCTATGTGTGTTCAAGTGCATGATGGTTTAGGGCCTTCGATCTTAGTGCATCTTTGTCTTTGATGTGTTATGTAATGAACGTGCTCAAACGCGATCAAGTTATCGGTGGCTTAAGTGTGAAAGCTGAGGTTACATGGAAAATCATCCGGATACACACATACTATTGTGCTATACCAGCAAAACTGTTGGAGCGTCATCAAGAGCTCTTATGGGGCTCGTATACGCTGCTGATCAGCTGTCGGTTACTGAGTCAATACAATACACGTCATGAAAAGAATATGCAAGGGTGAGGTTAGACTTGTCGTGATGCATGATGTAAGAATCGCGGGGGACGCACATGCGTCTGAGAGCGACCCGCGTCTCTGGCACTACTAACTCAGCCCTTTTAGTTATTTAGTCGGCTAAGCCTCAGTTATCAAGTTAATATGCGCAGCGCTCAAACGCTCTGCGATTTTTTACCTGTACTAGGTCAGAGGAAGCCTCTGTCAGCGTACACGACTCTTATCCACGCCATTAATACATCTGAAAACATTATCTGTAAATCCGACAGCGCCGTGGGGGCAATCTGTCTCGATTGGGACCTCTACACGATCAACGACTGATTTTGCTTATTCATCTAGGTTTGGGGTTATGATCACTGGATCGACGGGAGCTGTTTGAAATGACGTTGAGTGTTGCTTGGAAGAGCAGATCCGTGCATGCGCACCACTGTGCATTGTACATAGCATGTAAAACTTCCGCCCTCGTTTCTACAGTTTCATAATTTGAGACAAGCGAGGCGAACCCTGGTCGCGCGCATCCATCACTACCTTGAGACGCGAATCATCACCGTGGAGCACGTACTAGTGCGTAAAGCAAAAGTGCAAACTTAAAAAAACTAGTGTTTGTTCGGGCGAGTCGTACATTCGTGGATGCTAGTCTGCGGCCGGACACATAAGATTGCCCGTAAGGCAAGCAAATAGTCTAAAATGTGAATTTCGCGCGCACATGTGTCACCCATGTGATACTTGGCCAGAATTCCCAAGAAGCAAGAATTCAAAGAAGCCCACGCGACAGGCGACTTTGGATGTAGTAAGATGCATACGCATGTTTGATGCATGCACAGACCCCTAAGCTAGGCCATCGTAAACGAGGAGTATACGCGCATAGTGCCAATCTATTGGGAGAAGTGAGCTCACGTGCCGCAACTTTCTCTACCGGCCAAGCAACCTATCAGATCGATCAAGCCAGGGGGTTGGGTTTGCAGGCCGTGCGACGATCTTTCCGTGCCGCAGTGTTCACTATTTTCCGAGCGACCGTCGCTGCACACAGCACGATGACTTGCGCACTTCTCACAGAGGCTGGGCTTCCGTCTCTGTGCCTCCTGGAGCAGATCGATGCGATCAGCATTGTGGTATTCCTGCCGTTCGTGCTGCTAAGATTTCGACAGCTTTGGCAAGCGAGTTACCGCAGCGAGGCGTCGACAAGATTGTCGAATTTCGCGCAGACATGTCGTGCCCTCGCCTTTTACACCTCGGCTGTAGTGGGCGTTGTTTGGATTGTGCAAGGTGGTTTGTTTGCTGCGGCATTCGGGTCCTTTTCACTGGTTGTCGCCGCCCTCCACTATGCGGAATATGAGCTCTATCCCTCGCGAGTTTCTTTGACCGAGTTGTTGCTATGGTGGACTTTACAAGCCCCGGTTCAGCTCTCTCGTTTGGCCGTGAGCCCGTCGAAAACCAATGCGTTATTATTCGTCTTGTCTGCTTCGGCATGGGTCTTGGAGATGGCCAGCTCGCCCCAGAATCCCACAGACTTTGAGGACTCCACTATATTCGGCAAGATCAATATGGGATTCGTAGAGGGCATGATCAAGACTGCTGAGAAGGAAAACTTGACTCAGTCAAAGTTTGCCGGCCACCCTGACATTCTGACCACAAATGCGAGTTACACTGATTTCAACAAGGAGCTGAGTAGCTTTGATGAGTCCAACGAGCGTAGAGTCATTTGGTCGTTAATCCTATTCCGCAAGTGGCAGCTTACCTTTATGGTTTTCCTGGACCTTCTTGGCGACTTTGTCTCCTACACGAGACCCCTGTTTCTTTCATTCTTCCTTGCAAGCCTGCAGCAGCTAAAGGATGAGCCGCACCACTGGCATCCCTCGGCATATTTCGGCCTTGCTCTTGGTTTGATCAAGCTCGCAGAGTCTTCTGTCTCCGGCTTACAAGAATTGACGTCAAGCATCATTTTTGGAGCGTCTCGCAGTGCCCTCATGGAGGCCATATATCAGAAGTCGTTGGTTATGGAACCTAAAAGTCGAGGCGTTTACGACTCAGCCAAGATAATGAATTTGATGAATGTCGATACAGCGATGGTGATGCGTGCGTACTCCCAGTTCTCCACTTTGATTGCCGCCCCTATTGGCCTTATCATTTGCACCTTGCAACTGTATTTCTTCATGGGTAACTCGACGCTTGCGGCCGTGCCATTCTATTTGCTCTATGCACCTTTCAGCTCGTGGGCAAGTAAGCGTATGATGAAGCGGTTTCCAGAAACCATGCATGCCAAGGATAAGCGTGCCAAAGCTACTATGAGCGTGATGAGAAACATGAAATCCTTGAAGCTGTATGCTTGGGAGGACCCCTACGAAGCCCGCGTTGTAGACGCACGTAAGGAGGAGTTGGGCATACAGAGAAAGTACTTAAAGGTGCAGATCTTTTTCTTCACGATCACACATCAGCTGGAGAACTTCGCCATCACTGCTGTCATTATCGCGTTTCTGTATTTCACTGATCAGCCCCTGACTCCTGAGGTCGTGTTTCCTACGCTCTCTATGCTTTCACTTGTATCCGAGCCCTTATTCTCGTTCCCCCGCTCCATCACTGAATTGGGCCGGGCCTTCACGGCTCAAAGCCGTCTTCACGAATTCTTCAAACAACCAGATCAGAAGAACGACAACTACTACCGTGAGGATTCTGTGCAAGATGACGACTTTGAAACTCCCCTTGTAGCCTTAAAGGATGCTGCCATTGGCTGGGACGAGTCGGTCTCAGCCATCCAGCCACTGACGCTCTCCCTCACTAGGGGAGAAATGTGCTGTATCCTTGGCAAGGTGGGAACGGGTAAGTCTGCACTTTTGAAATCGTTGGTGGGGCAGATGTCAATCAACAGTGGTTCGGTAAGCTTAAAAGGTCGTCTTGCGTATGCAAGCCAGGAGCCTTGGCTGCAATACCGAAGCTTGAAGGATAACATTCTGTTCGGTTTGAAATACGACGAATCTTTCTACAAAAGAACCATTGAAAGTTGCGACCTGTTGAGTGATATCAAATCTTTCCCAGAAGGAGACGCGACCGAAATTGGTGAGAAGGGGATCAGTTTGAGTGGTGGCCAAAAGGCCCGCGTGGCGCTTGCGCGCGCCGTTTATAGCCAGGCAGATATTGTCATACTGGACGATGTTTTGTCTGCTGTCGATCAGCATGTCTCGAAAAAGCTTCTGTCTTCTCTCTTCTCTCCCGGTGGGCTTTTGGCTGGAAAGACGATCATTCTTGCCACTCACACCGTCGGGGCGCTCACATTCGCGAGCAAACTAGTTTGTTTGGGTCCAAGCGGGAAAATCCTTTACAACGGCGACCCCGCGGAAGCTAACGCGGAAGTCCTAATCAGTGCCATTGGCGATGTTAACGACGCTGGCGGGAAGAAGTTCCTTGATGATGTGCTATCTTCCAGAGGTGCATCCCGGAAGAAAGAGGTGCTTAAGCGGTTTAAAGAAGCGCTAGTGCCTTCGCAGCCTGAATTCGATCCAAACAATCCTAATAGCGCGTATGTGCCGGAAAATTATTCTAAGGAGGAGATGTTCCCTGATGTGCCTGTTTTCCACGTCTTCAGGCGTTATTTGAAGACGGCCAACCCTAGATTGGCTTTAGCCGCACTTGGGGCAATGGCTATCTCTCTTCTGTTTGTCAACCTGGTATCAATTTGGCTAACGGTGTGGTCCAACAAGCAACTCTCTGGACTCAAGGCCTCCGAATTTTACGTGATTGTATATTTGTGCATTGTTCTGGGAACAGTTGTATCTATCTTTGGAGCCAACTACCTCTTCATGGGCACAATTGCTCTACGTACGTCTCAGAGAATGCATGATTCAATGCTGGACAATGTAGCGCATGCTCCTATGTCATTTTTCGAGAGAACACCACTCGGTACGATCATGAATAGGTTCACTGGCGACATTGACACACTAGACGGCACATTTCCGACTATGTTGTACTCGTTCATCAGGAGCCTTTGGATGACATTCATCACACTCGGCATCGCTATCGCTGGAGCCCCACTTATTATCGTGGTGCTTGTGCCACTTCTGTTCAAATACAACACTTACCGGCGCAAATTCATTCCGGTTTCGCGGCAGCTACAGAAGCTGAGCAGTGCAGCGCGCGGTCCAATGCTTAGCCACGTGGAGGAGAGTGTTCGCGGTGTGGCTACTGTGTCAGCCTTCGATGCACGAGATCCTTTCATCGTTGGGTTCGAGAAGCGCAGCGATTACTTCACCCACTCAAGCTTCTTTCGGTCGGCTCTGAGAAGGTGGCTTGAATATAGAATTGCCACAATGACTGCGATACTGATCACGTCTAGTGCGTTGTCATTGGTTTTATTGATCGGAAGAGCCTCTGTGCCCGTTAGTATCGCTGGTATGGTACTTTATAGCATCCAACTGGCTAGTAGTCGGCTTGGGTGGATCATTTCCTCTTGGACGGATCTTGAAATCAGTGTGGTGGCAGTTGAGCGGATGTTCGCCTACATGGATCAGCCTACAGAGGCTCCCTACCGCCTTTCCGAAGATGAGGAAAGCAGACTGAACCTTAGTCCCAGTTGGCCCTCTGAAGGGCGTATTGAATTCCAGGACTATAGCACAAGATTCCGTCCAGAGCTACCGAACGCTTTGAATGACATCACACTCAGCATCTCGAAGAAGGAGAAGATTGGTGTTGTCGGGCGTACTGGTGCGGGCAAAAGCACGCTTACGCTCTCGTTGTTCCGGATACTTGAGGCCTGCTCTGGTCACATCGAAATTGATGATAGGGTAACTTCTGAGCTCGGCTTGTTCGACCTGCGCAGTAGGCTATCGATTATTCCGCAAGATGCACAGATTTTCAAGGGGACACTGCGCGAGAATTTAGATCCTTTGGGCACGAGTGACGACGCACGGCTTTGGCGGATTCTTGAGCTCTGTCATCTCAAAGACCAGTTTGAACAAGGACTGGACGTTGATTTGAACGAAGGTGGTGAGAACATCAGCCGTGGTCAAGCCCAACTCATTTGTTTGGGCCGCGCCCTTCTAAGGCCCACTTCGATTCTGGTTCTTGATGAGGCAACAGCATCCGTGGATAGCAACACCGACGGCTTTGTGCAGACGACCATCAGAGAGGAGTTCAAGGACCGCACCATCATCACAGTAGCGCACAGGCTAAATACCATCATGGATTCTGATCGCATTCTCGTACTCGGTGATGGACGAGTGCTAGAGTTTGACACTCCGCAGACGCTTCTCGAGAAGAAGGGCGCCTTTTATGAGCTTGTTCGTTCGCACGATCAGCTATGACTTATGAATTCTATATTGGAAAGGACGCTGTAGACGATTATTTCATGTAAAAATCTGTTCACGGATCTGCTTTTCCTGCCCAGCCAGACGCTGGTCCCTCCCTCCTTGATCTAAGTTTAATTGCGTCACTGTGAAGTGGAGTATGAAATGAGAACGGTGCAAAGCATTTACACTAAAATAGGCTGAGTCTCATAATACCTGACATGCCTTCTAGTAAAAAAATGCTAAAACATCATCAGAAGCACATCGTTGATATCTGTAAGACAGCAAAAAAGAATAACTGCAGCACCTTCTGTTCTCGTATGGTCTCCCACTACAATACTTGGTAAGGCCCTCAGGTGTTTAAATAGGACTGATCGGACGGGAAGTCTTGTATTCACCTGGGTTTGGCCGCAGCTGTTGAGAAGTGTAGATCAGACGTGATGAATGCAGTTGCGAGCACCAACAAAAAGGAAACAGAAGACTGCGTGACAAGTAAGTCACAGTGAGTGGTCTACGGTTTGCAAACGTTTGCTGAGGCGGCTTTAAGTCCGAGCCTAAATGCAGAAAAAAAAAGAGATCATAAGGTACGTAAAGAGTGTAGGTTGGGGGTTATCCGAGGTTGTTGAAAGAACGAGAGCTGGCGTTCTAGATTACTGCTTTGAAAAGTACTTCGAGGCGTCCTTAGTGTCGATCGTCTCGTCGCCCTTTTGCCAGTCGGCAGGGCACACTTCGCCATGCTCGGCCGTGAACTGGAAGGCGTCCACAAGGCGCAGCGTCTCATCAACGTTACGGCCAACAGAAGCATTGTTGATGGTGACCTGCTGCAAAATGCCTTCGGGGTCAATAATGAAAGTACCGCGAAGAGCAATTCCAGCATCCTCCACAAGCACACCATAGTCGCGCGCTAGCGAGTGCGTTTTGTCAGACACAAGGGGGAGCTCGACACCGCCGAGACCTCCGTCCGCCGTGGACAGATTGTTCCATGCGTTCAGTGTGTACTCGGAGTCCGTGGATGAGTATAGCACGACCGCGCCACGCTTTTTGAACTCTGCCAACTTCTTGTGGTACGAAACGATCTCAGTAGGACAAACAAACGTAAACGCCATGGGGACAAATGCAAGAACGACCCACTTGCCGCGGAACTGCTCGAGAGTGACCTCCTCGAAGATTCCGTCGACAACGGCTTGTTTCTTGAACGTAGGAGCGGGCTGTCCGATCACTGCGGAGACCATTGTGAGTGTTTGGTTGTGATCTGAGTCTGTGTGTGTCTGTCTAAATCTTATAAACGGCGTCGCTGCCTTCTTATATAGCTATTCAGGAAGAGCTGGCCCCCCTACAGACCGGCCCATGTAATCCTCCCTGTCTGGACCACCACAGTCCCACAGCATTATTCACGCCTCATTGGGGAACCCTTACCTCGCGGTCGAGACCTAAAACAACCGACCCGAACAATGTATGGGCAATTTGGCGCCCGATCCCGGAGCACATGAGACATGCTAACAGGTCACTTCTGTAACACAATTGCGACGCTCACTTCACAGTTCTCAATCTCATTCGCAGTTCGCCTGGAACAAGCGGGGAAGTGTGAAGCGCCCGCATTATCCTGTCAATATTGGCACGTAGAGATATAATTGTCGATGGCTATTAAGTGGCTGTTGCATTGGAACCGAAAGGTGAGTACCTGATTTCCATGATGTGCTTCAAGTGACTATAATCTGACCCTTGGCTACCGGCTGGTCTTGTTCATGCTGTCTTGTCGGACCATGGGCTGGCGAAGGAACTTTAGGGTTCTTCAGATGGCGCTCTAAGTCCTGCCTAACAAGGCGAGTCTGGCGCAGCGCCCTCGACTCAGCCACTTTGCGCTGGAAATCGGCGAACTTCTCGGGCATGGACTTCTCGCGTCTTTCCAACTTGTCGGCACTCCACTTCTCGGCGTAAAACCCATCCTTGGGCTCCACGGAGTCAACCAAGTTTGCGTAAATATCCATGAATCGCTGATCATCCGGGTACTTAAGCGTCAAGTAGCCCTCTCCAGCACCTTTTTCAGCGATGAGTTGCTCGTCTATAGCCAACATTTCGTCGCTACTGGGCAGTTTGAGCCTTCCGGACCATGCGCGCGCAACCACGGCAGCTTGCGACTCAACCCAAGGGATGGGCACGATCATGCGATTGACCATCACAAACGCAAGCGTCGGGTCGTCGATGAAGAAGATGTATTGATGCAGGTTCTGGAGCCGGTGATAGTCTGGCGGTGTCAAGAACGGGCGCTGTTGCTGCGAGTTGAATGTGCTCAGAAATGGGTATCGCCACTGATACCCTGTAGCAACAATGATATCATCGTAGATGCCGCGGGTCCCGTCTGTAAACAAGACTTCGCCTGTTCTGGGATCCACACTGGTGGCCTCCGGCTTCAGAGCCACATCGTTTCCGTCTTCGAACAGGCCATCCGCCTTCGAGGGCGTACGGCGCGACACACTCACAGAGTCGGTCACGCGCAAGAGCTGAATAGTGAGGTCAATGCCGCTGGAAGCGTTTCCAATTACCAACACACGACGACCAGCATATGGACTGGGCTCCATGTAGTGGATCGAGTGTTTTACACGATCAGGGTGAGCTGATTGGAACTCTTGCAGGCCGGCGATACGTGGGTATGCAGGGTGTTCGTAGTGACCCGAGGCAACAAGGACAAAATCGGCTGTGTGCACCTGGCCACTGGCAAGCTCAATCGTCCAAGTCTGGGTCTCCTTCGTCACATTGACAACATCAGCGTTGAACTCCACGTCGACGAGGTCGCTCTGCGCGACCTTACTTCCGAAGCTTTGGAAATAAGCCGCAATGTCCTGTCGCGTCACGTAGTTGGGAAGGTCGTCGGCAAGGGGGTAATCCTTGAAGGCCATAAACTCTTTAGGCACATTCGTCTCTAAATCCTGATACATGGGTCCGTCTTCAGTGAGATTCCACACGCCGCCGGCGACTGGCTGCCTCTCGAAGATCGTGATGTGCCAGTTCTTCCCCTCTGCAGCCAAAGCACGCGCCGCCGCGAAACCCGCGGGACCGCCACCAATAATCGCTACTTCAGCCATGTATTTATGCAATTTTCTTTAGACTTTGACGCCGCTGCGGGGCCTCCCCTTTTTATGCTATTATCGTTATCGAGATATCTATCACCTACAAATCACCTGAGATGGCGGAGTGTCGGCGCGAAATCACGAAGACAGATGCCGAAATCAGTCGAACGAGGGAAACTCACAAACAAAAGCATTTACATGCTAGCCGAAATTTGAGTCCGTTTCATTGATTTTCGTGACTCTGATGGAGATAGAAATGTGAGGCGGCAGAGGCGCACGGCTGTTCGCGCCCTGAAGGCGCCTGCGTTCTCGTGTTGCGGACAGTAATGCACAAGGATGTGGAGAAAACTGCAGCAGCATCCCAAAGTAGCAATAGTATATTACATACATTTGGGGCGCCCCGGGCCTACGCACTCTCCAGCAGGTTCTCGCATGTGCGTCTCCGAGAGTTGACCAATGCCATACGGCGACCGCCCCGTGGGCGGCATCCACCAATGGGTGCTGCAGCAGTTCTCGGGGTATGATGCGTAAGTCCGGATGTTTCATAATCCGCTAAGGCCAAGGGACGCTGCTTTACTGAGGCAAGGTCATTTGAAACAAAGCTGAGGCATGAGTAGGGCCGACCTTGGTGCATTGCATTACTATTACGCAGGGTTTCAAATAGCCCAAGATTCAGAACCCACCGTCGAGTTTTCCCCTCACAGTTGGGCCGATTTCTTGACCGTGTTGTCCCCGTATTCGTGGCTTCACAACGGCTGTCATGCGCCGCGGGGGCGCAGGGTTTGGCTAACGGACGCGACCCGTGCCCCAGCCAGTTCTTCGATATAAGCCCAGAGATATAAGAAAAAGGCAGCGGCACCCCATTCCCTCTTTCACAGGATGCATGAGGCCCTAATGTTCAGGCCGTGTGATAGCTGTGCTCAAGTGGCCGCTAATTCCAATTCTTCCCCACAACAATTGCCGCGGCGTTACATCGTATAGAACGAGCAGGGCTTCTCCGCAGGCGAACCCGTAACCTATGCACGCGCACTGCAGTGGAAGACTCCGCCGAATTCTCGTTGGTGCCACAGAGGAAGAAGTACATAAGGCGCTTCCCAGGTTTCAAAGTAGCTCCATAGTTCCCGCTTTAGTCTCTCATGTCGTTGCCTCAAACGAAAATCAACTGGATAACCCTCTGCTTGCGCATCATCGAGGCTGCTCTGGCCGTCGTGATTCTCGGCTTGATTGCCCGCATTGATGTCAAAATCAAGCAGGCCCGCGTCAAGTACATTGTTGCCGTTGGTGCCATAGGCACCGCACTTTGCGGCCTCTATGGAATCCCCATGGAATTCTTCAACTTCCGCTACAATCGGTGGATCCTTACTCTCATCGACTGCATCGCATGGATGATGCTGCTAGCGGCTGCCATCATTGCTGCCGACGATATTCACACATGCGATTCAGTTGGCCCTGTGGTAGGTTGGGAAACGTGCCGCCTAGTCAAAGCAGCGTGCGGCTGCGCGTTCGCCGATTTCTTCTTCGCCGCAGTCTTGTTTGTCTACGAGATGTACCTCGTTTGCACTAAGAAGGATTATTTCGATGACAGCTACGGCACTCACACGCAACCACCCAACGTGGCGTCGGACATCTCGACTCCAGAGAAGACCCAAGAGGCCTAACCAGCTTGTATCATTTCCGCTTGCGTCAGGCCTGCTGCAAATGTCGAATTGGGATTACCGTATGCCAATTAAGGGTCTAAGCCAATCCCCCACCACTCTCTCCGTACCCTGCTGATCGTGATCGAGCCCACAAAATTTGAGGAGGATGATGTCTTAACCAACTTCAGCGCCGCGCGCGCTGGCTGGGTTCCGCTACCTAGCCCCTAGCTAGCTCCTTCCTTTGTACAAGCAGAATAGGCGTACTACTAGTATTTAATATAGCGTTATAAAGTGACCAATTGTGATACGGTAGGTCAGCTTTTGTCAGTAGTTTAATGGCATCACACAGCGCTGATACTGCAGAGTATAGCGCATCCATCGTTGACTGAGTAACATTCACTTTATATCGTGCTTTGGCATGACACTGAGTCTTAAATGCGCCAGTGAATTTTTCTCTCACACGCAATATCACGTGTTGTTGTGAAATCTGGTGTGCGACGGTTGCAAAATGCATGTACAGCCTTTTGCCCGGGTCAATTTTAGCTAGTAATCCACTGTGTGTTTAGCTGAATGTAATGTGCTATGTAGCGGACTTTAAGCGTCGGAATCAGACGAGTTGGCCCTGCTAAACGCTAGAAACCCACGCCTGGATCCGGTCCCCCGAGGCGAACCCTTGCAGGGGGGCGTGCATGATCCCGCACCCTGAAAAAGCAGTGAAATGGATATAACCTGCATCTTTGGATGAACTCCATAGTTCACCATGACCGTTTGGAAGAATCTAAGCCTAACCAATGTTTGGTCGGTCGCTTCGCGGTCGCTGCGGAGCTCGTCTGATGCTCCCAAGGACCATAGGCGAGATGTTGGTGTCATATCCGCCATTTTCCTCATTGTGAACCGCCTTATTGGAACAGGAATTTTCTCCACACCATCAAGCATTATCGATCAAGCAGGCTCCCCTGGCCTGGCGTTAATTCTGTGGGTTGTTGGTGCCCTGATCAGTATAGCTGGCCTCTTCGTGTACCTTGAATTCGGATCTATGATTCCAAAGAACGGAGGCGAGAAGAACTACTTGGAGTACGTTTACTCGCGCCCACGGTTCATGGCACTTGGCACATTCTCTGTCTACGTGTTTCTATTGGGCTGGGCAGCGTCCAACTCGACGGCCTTTGGCCAGTACATTTTGGCCGCGGCCGACATCGAGCTTACCCGGTGGAACCAGCGATTGATCGGTTTCGGTTGTCTCACATTCTCGTTTCTGATCCACGCCTTGTTGCCGAAACCAGCGCTATATTTGCAGAACTTGCTCGGAACCTTTAAAGTGGTTGTGCTTTGTATGATCATTATCATCGGCTGGGTTGGCTGGGCCGGCGGCGGTGGTATTAAGAAGACGCACAATTTCCACGACAGCTTCAAGGGCCATGCGACTGGTTACGGCGTCGTGACTGCGCTATACAATGTCATTTGGTCTTTCATTGGCTATTCGAATGCGAATTACGCTTTAGCCGAGTCGCGCAATCCGGAGCGGATCTTGAAGTGGGCCGCCCCTTGTGCTCTTATTGTGGTAGCGATTCTCTACATTCTGGCGAACATCAGCTATCTCGGAGTCGTACCGCTCGAACAGATCAAGAACTCAGGAAACATTCTGGCTGCCGACTTTTTCACTGTTGTGTGGGGTCATCGCGGCCGCACGGCGCTGTCCGTATTTGTAGCACTCAGTGCCCTGGGAAATGTCATGGTTGTCATTTATGGCCAAGCCCGCCTGGTGCAGGAGCTCGGCCGTGCATCTGTGCTGCCGTTCAGCAGGCTCTGGGGCAGCCAGAGGCCGTTTCACACGCCTGCGCTCGCACTCTTTGAGCACTGGGCTGTATCGGTGGTCATTTTGTTCGCACCGCCTCCGGGGGATGCCTACAATTTCATTGCAAACCTCATCACATACCCGCTGTCAGTGGTCAATGCCTTTGTGGCCCTGGCGCTGTGCATAATATACGTGCGGAAGAGCCACTATCCCGAGTGGAAGCCCAAGATTAAGGCAAGTTTGCCTGTGGCTTTCTTCTTCTTCCTCGCGAATCTGTACCTCATCGCGGCGCCTTTTGTGCCGCCGCAGCCGCGTTCGGCGGGACAGTACAAGGATCTGCCGTATTATCTTCACTGTGTCGTAGGCCTTGGCTTATTTGGTGTCGGCTTCTTGTATTGGCTATTGGCCTTCAAGATTTGGCCATGGATGCGAGGATACACACTCGGAATCGAGAAGTACGTGGATGCTGATGGCTGGGAGCGCCAGCGGATCGCTCACTATAAGAATGGTGAGAAGATTGACGACCGTACGACTCTCGAGCGCAAGATTGATGCATGGGTAGAGAATAAAGCAGAGAAGATCGAGAGGCTAGAACACATCTTTGCCAAAAACGACCGTGGTGACACTGTGAGCGAACCCGAAGTTGAGGTAAGTTCTCTGCATCATGAGACTAAGACCGCTTGAAATGCGCTTTGTGAGGTCAATCTTTACCTTAATGCTCATAGACGCGTAGAGAGCGACTCTCAGGACGAGCGGGCTCACTTGAGCCTATGCAGTATGTATCTATTCAAACCCAATCAACAAGATTTGTTATCTGTATATTTGTCAAGACTCTATCACTTGAAGTCCTCCCCCCCCCCCTTTTTACACACTTGGGAAATGACAGCGCGGGTCTTACTCGTAATTGCTGCTGCTATGAATGCTGGAGCCGCCCCAAAACAGCTCCGCCCCAGTTTTGGAGGGCGCACCCAATCAGGCGTTGCAATTGGGGATCAATCTAGTGGGATCGTCGCCTACGATTCAACTTGGGCGTGGGATTCAACGTGGGTACCCGAGAGATAAAAAAGCGCGCATGAGGGTTAGGGCGCAGATGACTGACGTTGAATAGTCGCTGGAGATTTGATCACGGCGATTCATCTGCCATCGTCTTCGGCAAGGCTGACTTGAAATGAAGGACCGCAGGCAAATTCCTGTGTTTGTGGTTCCAGGATAATTCCCTATGTACCACCTGAGGAGCTTGTATTCGTGCGCAGACTCTTTCTTATTCTGTAGCAAGCTTGGCTCCGACCGATGGCCCGTTAATATTATAAGCAAGGCGCGCCCCATTTAGGCGACCGGTTAGGGTAAATTAATTTATTCAGAATCACAGGGGCCCCGTGTAAGCGTGCCAGGTCTTAGATCTAAGCACGGAAATCATTGTGGATAGCTCTAAATAGTCGCAGATTATGTTCGGAATTCTCGCCGTCAAGCATTCAGTCTAGCGGATCTGGATTGGCGCCCGCCCGGCGCGGCTTTCAGGTAAAAGGAGGGAAAATGCGGGCCCATGCGAGACCGTTTGGCAATGGACTGGAGCCCCAAATTTCGCAGGAGACTTCAGGAGACCTCAGGACACCGTGAACCCCGCGACCTGATGCAGGTTGACACTTAGGGTTCGAGTGGGGATGCTAGTGAGGCGTAATGGGGAGCCAGGATCCGGCAGCCGTGTGTGTAAATTGATCAATTTCAGCTATGCCAGTGCTTGGATTAATGTGCTGAGCTATTCTTATCCACTTTTTCGTCCCCTTGAGCTCCGGCGCCTGCGCAAAACAGTGAGCTCGCTCCGATCTGGCGACCCAGATTCTCGGAAAAACAGCTTATCGCCCGCGTCGCCGCCGCTTGGCTGAGCTGGAGCCACGTGTGCGCCGTCGCCAAAGTTGCCCCAGACCCACTCCGTATGGCGCACGATACGAACGCATGTTGCACTGGATGCCACATGTCTCATGCAGTGCCCAGTATTGTCTCCGAGCCAATGACGCGGGGGTTTGGTTTGAACGGCCGATCTGAGCCGCAAGTCAACAAGTATATAAAGCCCTTGTAAGGGCATTGGAGTTGCCAGCATCTGCTGATCTTTGATTTCCGTCTCAATGGCCACCCGCACCGCTACTACAACCGCGTCGACCACGTCGGGCACTGCCCGCATTGCCCCCGTTCACCACAACGAGGTGTCCGCTCTTATGGACCGCGACTGGGACAGTTTCGAGTTCACTCCCATCCGTGAGAGCACTGTCTCCCGCGCAATGACGCGCCGCTACTTTGAGGACCTTGACAAGTACGCCGAAAGCGACGTCGTGATCATTGGCGCCGGCTCGTGTGGCCTGTCCGCCGCGTACACGCTGGCCTCGGCTCGTCCAGACCTCAAGATCGCCATTGTCGAGGCCAACGTTGCGCCGGGCGGAGGTGCCCACCTTGGCGGCCAGCTGTTCAGCGCAATGATCATGCGTAAGCCCGCCGATGAGTTCCTGAAGGCTCTCGGCGTGCCTTACGAGGATGAGGGTGACTATGTTGTTGTCAAACACGCCGCGTTCTTCACGGCCACTCTGCTCAGCAAGGTGCTTGCCTTCCCCAACGTCAAGCTGTTCAATGCGACCGCCGTTGAGGACCTCATTACGCGCCGCGATCCCAAGACAAACGAGCTCACCATAGCCGGTGTCGTGACAAACTGGACGCTTGTGTCGCTGAACCACGACACGCAATCGTGCATGGACCCCAACACCATCAACTCGCGCCTCGTCATCTCCACCTGCGGGCACGACGGCCCGATGGGCGCCTTCTCTGTGAAGCGTCTTGACACGCTAGGGTCCGTCAAAATGGAGGGCATGCAGGGCCTGGACATGCAGCGCGCAGAGGGCAACATTGTGCGCCGCACGCGCGAGGTCACGAAGGGCATTATTTGCGGCGGCATGGAGCTCTCTGAGCTCGATGGCCACTCCCGCATGGGCCCGACGTTTGGCGCCATGGCCATGTCTGGCGTGAAGGCTGCACACGAGGCTATCCGCAGCCTTGCTCAGGACGCTTAGACAATGCGAAGAATGCGAAGAACACTCTCAGCCTAAATGTTATGAAATAAGTTAGTAGCTTTAGCACTTGATGATTCAATTCAATTTGATTCCCTCTGACATGCTTTTTTTTTTGGTTGCGCTTGGCCTCATCGTTCAATTTGAAACAACCCTTTTTTCCATTTTTTAGGATTGACTGAGTGAATGCTTGGCATCACAATAGTCCTGAATTTGACCTTCCCTTACTTTCTTCTTGTCTTGAATGCGCCTCGGCTCGCTCTGCTTTCAAGACTTCACATAGCTCTTCGAAAGCCGCCGTGGCTCGTCAACAAGCTCTCGCCGCAAAACATGTTTCTCATTTTATTTCCTAGCTGCTCGCCCACCAACGAAAAGCCCTGCCGCTGCACACAATACATGGTTGTCGATCTCTGGAACCGAGCAGTACGCAATCATTAGTTTCTAATTGTACATCTTGGTTAAGTCGTCAAAGGTATCAAATTAAGCGGTGCTGTTGGAAGCAGTTCCGTTCAGCGGGGGCCAGGCGTACTTTTGGAAGCAGGTCTGACACTGCTCAGACGGCTGCTCGCCGCGGCGCTGCTGCTCACGTACGATGACTGCGCACGCGACACATGGCCGCCAGTCCGAAACAGTGCCGTTCTGTGTAGCGATCGCCTGGCCGTTGGCGATCATACCGTCTCGAACGTTGTTACCGAACTCAATATCGAGGGTTGAGATATTAGACGCAAACGTGTATGCGTTGTTCGGCAAGTAAACAATGACCGGTGGCAACACACGCTCGCTCTGGGGGACGTTGGGACTCCACAACGAGCTGAGATTAGCCGCGTCGACGCCAAGGAAGGTCGGGCGGTGCTGCAGTCCCTGCGCGACAAATTCCTCCGGCGTAGGCGCATAGGGGAATTTCACATCATTACCCTGGTCGGTGAACTGGCGCGCGAAAGTCGCAGACAGTGCTGATCCGTTGGGGAAACTCAGGACGTCAGAGCTGGCGTCAACAGCGAACACAATGTCTACACCGCGCTCGGGGCGAATGAGCGGCTGGAACGGAATGTTCTCGCCGTTTTCACCGCCGTCAGAAATTAGCAACTGTTCACCGCTCACAACCTCAGACGCATTCGTCCCGTTGAATGGATTCGGGTTCCACACAGCAATGTCCAAGTCGAAATTGTCGAATTTACTCACGTCCGCCGACACAGGCAGGGCGCTACTGACAACGGCACCTACAACACCATAGCCAGGCAGATTGAAAAGGCTGGACGAAGTGCCCAGCGAGAACGCCAGGTTATCTAGTCCGTTCACGCACTGCTGAACTGTGCCGTTGTTGGCGGCGCTACCAACGTACTTGATGTTAGCGAAGGTGCTCAGCGAGGGATCCCACGAGCCGAGCTCAAACGGAGTAATCTCCAGCACAGTACTGTTGAGCTTCACGGGCGTTGTGGGCGACTGTGAATGATCGGCAACGAGAATGGGGAACGGAGCGTCGTAACTCGTGAAGGGCCGGCTCTCTGCCAACGCGCTCATTGTGATGTTCGAGCCCCAGTTGAGCTCAGCTCCTCCCAGCAGCTGTGCGCCAAGACCCAAGCCCCACAAGTCGGTCAGCGACGTGTTGAAACCGGACAGTCGCTTTTCGTAGATATCTTGCGAAATTGACTCAAACCAGTATGTGCGGTCCGCGCCGGTCGTATTTACAGGCTCGAACAGATTGCTAAACTCCCACTGGAACTCACTCTCCTGCAAAGCCTGCACAGTAGTAAAGTTGTTGCCGGCAAGCGACGCAACCAGCCATGCACCGCCGCTCAGCCCCGAGATATATGTTGACGCCTCAAGTAGGCCTGCGAGTGACCCCGTCGAGTTTGTCACGTTGGACTTCGTGCGCGAGTCCATGGCACTCACCGCGCCGGCGCCCGTGAGCATGGCGCGATACCCGCCGCCGCTCACGGCAATTCCAATGCGAATGGTGTTGTTCTCTACATACCTCTGGGCGTCCTCGGCTGTGAAGTTCTTAAGCCCTGACCCGGCCAGGAAGTCGGCCACATGCTGCCTCGTAACGTTGTCCTTGCCTTCAAGCCATGCGGCCTCATCGCTGTTCAGGCCGTTTGCCTGTCGCAGAAATTGGAAGTCGGTGGGACAGTCAACGATGACGGGCGCATATGGGCTGAGCTGGGCCGCAGCCAACGTTAAAGTCGACGCTACGAGCGCGACAGGGAAAAGCATTTCACGCTATACAAAAGGTAAGACGACGATGTTTCTACCCCAGCAAATCGTTGACTATGCAGGCCGCAGGTGTATTTACCCTTTAGTGCGCGGCTTGTTTGTTCCGAATTCTGCTCTACCCTAACATCCGAGCCATCTCGGCTGCGTTTACACAATCCCCGCAGTCGCTCATCGCATAGCGCTGTTTCGCCAGCGATGGCTCTTGCAGACTGGTTACACGGATTTGACTCGGCCGCACGTTGAGCGCTTATTGGAGCCGTAGTATTATCACTTTCACAGCCGTACCTCTCTGGTGCCCCACATGCGCACCCTAGCCCTGCATGCATTTGGGCTAACATAGATCGACAATTTTAATTGATCTGTTGGGGCGGGGTAACCCTGGGTGAGGGTTCATGCGTTCGGTAACACCTGCGATAACCAGTGTGCCACACATGCGACCGTTAGTTGAAGGTAACGCCCCATTCCACCGGCCTAGAACTGGCACCGCTGTTTCTCAATCACAATTGGCTAAATAATGGCTAATTCTAGCTGTAGTAATAGTCAAACGCAGGGACCGGAATCTCGGGCGTTTGAAAAATAAGGAACAGTCAGCAGGCAGCGGCGCGGAATGCTAAATGAATATGTGCACGTGATCTGTTATCCACGCTGTTTCACAGCTTAGCATTTCGCCTTCCGCACGAAGAAGTTAGACTCCAATGCCAGCTGCACTCACTCGAATCGATCAGATTTTGCACGCAAGAAGAACGAAGGGGATCTTCTCAGGAGACACCCTGACATTCACGCCTTCCTAGGGGACGCCGCAGTGGTTTCGCAAGGTGCTAGCGTAATTAAACGTAATTCGGGCTATACTAGGCTCGATACTAGTGAATCTCGATTTTATTTCTAGCTTCTTCATGTAATTAAGCTTGCCTCCGCCGTTGTTGTGCCAGAGCCAACCTTAACAGACAACACAAGTACAACACTGGCGGTGAGGCCGTTTCTACGCAGTATATAGTGTTGCTAGACGTATGTCGTCAAACTGAAATATTTTGTGGCAACGGCCTTCCTCACGTTATTACTTTGGATAACTTACCACCAGGACTTGTTTGCTTTTAGGAATGAGCGAGCCGTTGAACTCGAATCCCACTATTCTAGAGCAATGGCAGCTCCCGCAGCGCTCAGCCGAAACAAAGGCTAAGACTTCTGACCTCAAAGCTTTAGAGCAGTTTTCACTAGTAGCGTTTGCGCCGCAGCCCATCGCGCAAAGACGCGCTAGCGACGCCAGCAGCACCCCGGGCCTCACAGACGACGAGAGCGACGAGGAACTCGAGCCAATTGACGCACAGGAAATCTTCGACCTCATTGCGAACGTGCACGATCCGGAGCACCCGCTGACGCTGGCTCAGCTTGCTGTGGTGGCTTTGGACCGCATCACCGTGCGCGACAGTGGCAACCCGGAGGACATTTCCGAGGTCCACGTGGAGATCACGCCCACAATCACGCATTGCAGTCTTGCGACGCTCATAGGGCTCGGCCTGCGCGTACGACTGGAGCGCAGCCTGCCGCCGCGATTCCGCATCCGCATCACGATCACGCCCGGGACGCACCAGAGCGAGACGCAGGTGAACAAGCAGCTGAACGACAAGGAGCGCGTTGCTGCGGCCTGTGAGAATGAGCAGTTGTTGAAGGTGATTGCAGACATGCTGGCATTCTGCTAAGTCGCCTTAAACCCCCGCGCAATGACATACCTGCTCAGAACTTGATAAGATAACGACTGTATTTCTAGATATCAGTATTCCTACAAGACGCGCGACTGCTGCTGGTCCATGTTCTCATGGTTGTGCAGTACTTTTGACGGCCAGCAGAAAGCGTGTTGTGGAGTAACAAACGCGCACAGACTTTGTGTCTTTAATTGTGTCGTCAACCAGAACTGGTTGCCCACTAAAAGGGCCGAAGGCCCGCTACAGCCAACTACATCACTGGTTCCTGGCCACGTCCTCAGCGCTAAGCGTTGAGGCCTCCACCTCGCCCTCGGCCGGAACGGCGTAGCCCAGAACCTCGGCCGTCTTGATCATGTCTGCACGCGTCCTCTCCACCAGTTCACTCACCTCGGTGGTCTCAAGCCCCTTAGTATCAATAGGCTCCAGGACCTTCACCTTGATCGTTCCAGGGATGCTCACGCGCGTGCTCCAGCTCCAGATGTTCGTGTAGTTGCTAATGACGTACGGCACAATCGGGATCTGGCTCTGCTGCGCGAAGTGGAACGCGCCCTTCTTGAACGGAAGCAGCGCAGGCGTGGGGGAATACGAGCGCGTACCCTCCGGGAACATGAAAATGCTCTGACGGTCACGCAACACCTCCTTGCGGGCATTGGCAAACGATTTCAATGCGTTTGTGCGGCTCGCGCGATCAATAAAGATCGTCTTGGACGCGGCCATAAACCAGCCCAGGAATGGGTACCACTTCAGAGCCTTCTTGGCAGTGACGGAGCACCACTTCGGGAACGTGGCGCCCAGCAGCAGAATGTCAAGCATGCTCTGATGGTTGCTGATGAACACAGCCGGCCGCGTGCGCCCAAGGTAGTTGTGCGGGTCGTCGATCTCGACCTTGATTCCAAGCAGCACGCGGCACAGGTGGTAGAAAGTGCGGGCCGTGATCCACTGCACAATACCGCGCTTTCCAATCAGGCTAAACGCGACGCCCTCAATGAACCCAAGGAGTGCACACACGGCCATGATCAGAATGTACATCGCCAGCCGTCCGTAGAAGCGCAGCGGCTTCACGATGTTCAGGTACCCGAGAAGCAACGCCACGCCCGTGCCTCCGGCCGCGTATGCAGCAAGTTTCGAAAGAACTGCCATCCCGACTATTGGTGCTGTCTGACTCCTCCTGGACGTATCAGCCCGTCGCTCGCAGCGTCAACAAAGGAACTGTTCGCGGTCTAAGGCAGAGAGAGTGCCCGCTGCTAGTCAGCAGCACTGGCCGGAGGCAGCGCCAGTGCGCTATAGCCATATCGCGGCGGATCCCAGCGCAAGCTGAGGACGAGAAAGAAGAGAGAGCCCTGTAAAACTAAAATGGGCATTCTTGATAATAATAAAAAAAGCACGACCTGAATGGCTCGGTCGTAGTAATAATACATAACAATTATTCCAGCATCTTGTACGGCGGTACTTATCGGCGGCTCTTGCGCTGCTTCTTTGGCGCTGCAGCAACTGCCGCCATCTCTTCATTGTAGATATCCTCGACTTTCTCCTTACGCTTCTTGCTCGGCGCCTTCACGGCAACTTTGCCGACCTTAGCTCCTTTTTTCGCAGCGTCGTCGTCCCACTCGGCCTCGTTGGAGATAGCGTACTTCTGCAGGTCAAGAGCATTGATGAGCTCGCGCTTCTTGTGCCTCCGCTCGGCTTCCTCTTCGTCGACCTCCTCGTCCGCTGCATCTGGCTCCGTTGCAGCAACGGGCACGTCGCCCTCGCTCTCACTCTCTGAGCTTTCAGCCTCCTGAGGCTTCTCCACCCTGTCGCGGGCTTCCTCACGCGCAACAATGCCGTCGTCGTCCAAGCCGTCATTTATTTCGGGCATTGCAGTGTTGATCTCATTGCTCAGCACTTTGCGGAAGTAGCTTGCGATCTTGCGCATTGTCTTAGAAAACATGGCCAATGACTGGTTGCTGGGCAGGTTCATCTCGCCGCCCACGTCGCCAACATCCTTCTTCTGGAGACCCATGCCAAGCAGCACAGCCTGCTGCACGTTACTCAGCACCACTTCGCTCCCATAATCGCCGTCGAAGTATGCCTTGGCAATGGAAGGAATCAAGTCCGTAATCACATGGTGGTCGATCCGGCCCTGAGCATAGGAATCAAGTCGCTTCAGGTCGAACGGCGTAAACCTGGCATCAAGCCACGGTCGTGTGACGCGCCCCGTGCCGGACGAAGTCGTGTGCGGCACCGTTTGGATGATGGTCAGAGCCTGCACGGCAGGAAAGTCGCGGAACGCAAAGGACAACAGCTGTACAAACCGACGGCCGAAGTCTGAGCTGAACTCAGTTAGCCACTCGTGGTTATCCTCAAGCGCCTTGATCATAATCGTGGTATTCTCTCCCGTCAAATCATTTGTTGTCTGGCGTAGATACACAGGAAGGAACCCCTGGCGCTTCCAAAAGCGAAACAGTGGCTGCGTCAGCCCGTAAGAAACTCCAAGGTAATCTAAAGGCTCCGGTTGCATCTCACTGAGCCGCATGAGCAGGGGCGGCATCGTCCTGGTGTCGCGTGTCTTGATTTCATCCTGTAGACTTCCGATCTCAGAGTCCGTGACGCGAGGCGCTATTTCGAAGTCAGCCTTGAATAGCTCCACGCCTTCACGTAGAGTTGTGAACTCACCCTTGAAGAACCTCTCAAGCTGATCAATGGCTCGCGCGCCATATCCCATTCCCATATAGTCCGGGTTAGTGGCAATTCGCACGACGCGTCCTCCACTAAGCGATGCAAATTCAGTGTCTTGGAACTGCTGCGACACGACCCAGGGAATAAGATCGCCACCGCCGCGCTGGCCCGATGCCAAAGACGACGCAATGGACCCCTTCGAGATTTGTCCCTCAAGCGCAATTTGAATCACACACAGCGGCTCGGGTAGCGAAGTGGCGCCCGGCTTCTGCGGCGCCAGCAGCACATACAGCTGGTGCGCAGGTGCATCGCTCAATAGCTGCAAGTCGTTGGGGCTGTTTTTGTAATGCGACGCAACGTACAGGGCCATGATCTTGTGCAAAAATGCTTCGGAGACAGGGTGGAATGAGAACAACGTATTTCTGTTGATAGAGAACAGCTCGCATTCGCTAGGGTGCGGAAATCCCTTTGTTCCTGCTGAGGACGCTGGCTGGGCAGTGGCGTCCAGGCAGAGCAACTTGTTGAGCCATTTCTCGACTGGGTCGCCCGAGGCGTATCGAATCGGCTCGTCAAGAGTGACCTCGCGAAGCTTCCTGTCGCCACCGCTGTTACTCCTGAGCTGCGATATAAGCTTCAAAGACAATGAACGCCCTGTGCCTTCATATCCGTTGATTGTGGATGCCATAAACACGAGGTAAGGACCAAGCAGCTTCTTCACCAGCGGCAAGGGAATTGCTGCAGCCTCATCAATGACTAGAAGCTCTGCCTGGCCCAAGACATGAGCGTCACTGGGCTGAATCCACTGAATCGTCTGTCGGTGCGTCTTGAATATGTTCACGCGGACGATCGCCTTGTTGAAGTCAGGATTCGTGGACTGCACAATGTCATAATCCGCATGCTCTTCGATACCCAGAGCGTCAAATCCCTTGAAAACAAACTCAAAAAGGGTCTTCAAGTTCTCTGGAGAGGGACTCGTAATGAAGATGTTCGAGTATCCGTGGCCCACGGCAGAAGCAATGGCCAGCCCCATGGCCGCAGACTTACCGCGACCGCGGCCTGCTGTGAGAGAGACCGTCTGCCTCAACGTCTTGTCGCTCACTGCATCAACAAAGGTCAAGATCGCCTTGGCCTGGTCCACGGTGCGGCACATCTTGACCAGCGGGTGAACAGCATCGACGCCTTCCAGCGATTCTATGAGTTGGGTCAACTCAGGGTTCTGGCGCGGCTTCTCGTCCTCTTCTGGTGGCGGAAGGGCCTTAATTCCGCGAGCTCCCGAAATCGGCAGGACGTTGAGCTCGTCGTCAACAACAAGACAGTTGCGGTTCGCGCCGAGCGACAAAATGAAGCGCTCATTGAACCTGGCCACAACGTCATCGCGAGCCTCGGTACGGTAGCGCGAATGCACATCCATAGTCATCGAGTAGAGCTGCTTCAAAGACGTCATTGATTGTAGTAATAGGACAACAAGGCCGCCGCCAGCAACTGTCTCAATCGTGCGGGCCAGAATGTTTGGAGTCATGGCCTCGAAGTCCTGTAGAATTAGCATGCCGTATGTGTTACCGAGAATCTTTTCCGTCTCCTTGTAATACACGTAGCGAATCTGCTGCAATGAGATGAACAGCTCAAACGGATCCTGCTGGTTCACTTCGCGCGTACCGCGTTTAATATCACGCTTGATCTTGGCCTCGCGCTTCTTGCGATGTGACGTGAATCCCATCAGCTTGTTTTTGTACGCCCACAAAACCTGCTTGTTGGCATTCAAATCTGCCGAAGTCATTAGGTAGTGCAGGTTTGGAAGCTGATTGCGCGACTTGTCGCCAACAACCACGAGGAAGCTTCGCTCCCCCGTCTGCACACCATTGCGTATAAGCGCTGGGATGCGCGAGTCGATCTTTTTCTGGGGCATTGGCCTCTATTCGACGTCCTGTATCCCTGGTGGTGGTGGAGGCGCCTCAAATATTTTTTTTCCCGCCGGGGTCAGGCGAATGAAATTTCGTCATGTGATGAAGGTTTGAAAAGTCCCAAGCTCGTCGCTGCAATTCCTGATTTTCTAACAAAATTGCAGGCTCTTTGACTGGATAGCCAAGGAAGAAACATCCTCAAACGTTGTTCAGCCTCTCTAATCCTGCGAGATCAATCTTCTTCACGAAGAGGAAAGCACTTCAATCCGAGCCTTTTTTTTACCTAGGTAAAAGTGCTCAACGCTGGTGCCCCACAGGTGCATGCTCATACTTAGATCCAGCATACTCGTACCTAGCATAACCCGTTTATTCATGTCCACTGCAGCCGCGCCGAGTGAGCTGAAGCGCGCAGCTTCGCCTGTGAATGTGCAGCAGCCCAAACGCGCCAAGAAAATCAAGCAATTCAAGCCGCCCGCAATCGAGCCTACTGGAGCCGAAGGGGTACTGCGGCGCAACATCGAGGACGTTTTTCCTGATGCTCCTCAAAACGATATGACTGCCTTTTTCAACAGAGACCGCAGTGTGGAGTGGCCTCTTCATGGCGACGCCAAGGAGCTGGAGGTTAAAGGCCTGGCGTCAAATGGTGTTGGCCTTGCCTTTGACGAGGACCGCCAACGCGTAGTGATTCTGCCTTATACACTGCCTGGTGACGTTGTGGAGGCGCGCGTTTATCGGACTGAGCAGTTTTATCTGGAGGCTGAAGTCACGAAGGTCCTGACGCCGTCCTCGCTACGAGATGACTCGCTCGTGAAGTGTCAGTACTTCGCGACTTGTGCCGGATGTCAGTATCAAAACACGGCCTACGATAACCAGCTCAGAATCAAGCGGGACGTGGTTGCCAAGGCGTATCGTTATTTCGCCCCGGGTCTGAAGATCCCCGAAATCAATGCAACTGTTGCGTCTCCCGATGTATACGGCTACCGGACGAAGCTAACTCCTCATTTCGACCATCCCAAGGGCAAGAAGTTCACGGGTCCTGACTTCCCTATTGGCTTCGGGCAGAAGGGCCGTAAGGAAATAGTGGACATTGAGGAGTGCTCCATTGGAACTGACGTAGTCAACGGCGGCATCAAGAGCGAGCGCGAGCGCGTCAAGAGTCAATGGGCTTCTTTCAAGAAGGGCGCTACCCTGCTACTCCGCGAGGGCGCTGACAAGACCCTGGTGACGGACCCGAAGGCCATCATGCGTGAGAAAGTGGGCGACCACGTCTTTGAGTATCGGGCAGGTGAGTTTTTCCAGAACAATAACTCTGTGCTGCCGGTGGTGACACAGTTTGTGGCAGCCAACCTCAAGATTAATGGTGTTGAACCCGAGTTTCTTGTGGACACTTACTGCGGCTGCGGGCTGTTTGCAATTACGTGTAGTGGCAATGCAAAGCGTGTGATTGGGGTTGAGATTTCGGCGCAGAGTGTCGAGTTTGCCAATCGCAACGCAGAGCTGAACAAGATCGCGAACGCCGAGTTCGTTGTTGGCCAGGCCGAGCGCATCTTCGAGAAGGTGAGCGAGCATCCTGAGTCGACATCTGTTGTAATTGACCCGCCTCGCAAGGGTTGCGACAAGGCTTTTCTCGACCAGTTGCTTTCGTTCGGGCCTGCTAAGATCGTCTATGTTAGCTGCAATGTGCACAGCCAGGCCCGCGATCTTGAGTATTTCGTGGGTCAGTCGAATGGTGGCTATGAGGTCGAGAGCCTTGGAGGCTTCGATTTCTTTCCTCAGACGTACCACGTTGAGGGTGTGGCGGTTCTGCGTAAAATCTAGTTTCTGTGCTGTATTTATTTATTGCCTGTAATGTTGCTATTGAAGCTACCAACTCTACTTCCTCGCGATGGGATCGCCCGGTTACGAATGCTAAATAGGCAGCGTAATGCACGCATTAGGAACCAAGTGTGCAGGCGAACGCGCACGCATAGATACACGCCACGCAAAGCGGTCGGTCAGACAAATATACTGGAAGCCTCTCGGTAGCAAGTGAATTCGCCAATGTATTCAGAGCCCAGCAAGCACACTTCGTGCGCCGTACCCCTATTAAAGAAGCGCAAAGCAGATCAGAGGACCTTCACGCAATCGAAGAATGGATTGATTTACGTTGCTATGAGGAAATTGAAAGAAGCCGGATAGAGACGTCCCTGTAAAAGCGTGAGGCGCACTTCAAGAACTCATGCTTCGATGTGGGAGCTACTTGCATGCGTATATATATAATGTAATAGGAAAGGATTTGTAAAGCATTGGCACTTTGTCCGAGTGGTTAAGGAGAGAGATTAGAAATCTCTTGGTCTCTGGCCGCGCAGGTTCGAATCCTGCAGGTGTCGTCATTTATTTTTGCAGATTGACTTCTGTCATCACTTAACTTTTTGAACATGGCCCAAGACGGCCCTAACTCCAACTCAATTGGCTAAGCCTGCACCACCACGCCATAATGCCACATCCGAATCCACTTCTATTGCGCACTCTCGAGTTCGAATTCGCCGCCTGTGGCGCGCCCTATCCCACCACCAACACCCAAGGGCTGACATAACTAGACAGGGCCCATTAGTTGGACTGGCAGTAGCACCTTTTTTGCTCGCTGGTACCTACATAGTCTCATGACCACGGCGGCCCCGAGGGAGGCGTTTCGGCCCGACTTAAATGTAAAGTTAGTATGCCCAGACTGCAGGATAGATCCGCCGGACATCGAGGAGCGGTTCGCCGAGGGAGACATGGTGTGTGGTAACTGCGGCCTTGTCCTTAGCGACCGCATTGTTGATGTGCGTAGTGAGTGGCGAACATTTTCGAACGATGATCACGGAAACGACGATCCTAGCCGTGTAGGAGACTCAGGCAACCCACTTCTGGACGGAAACCAGCTCGACACCATTGTTGCCGTGGGTCCGCCAGGCTCGACGTTTGGCCGCGACCTGAGCCGCGCCCAGAACAGCTCGTCGTCAGACAGACGCGAGGGCGCCCTGCTGTCGGCATTTTCACGGATCTCGCACATCTGCGAGGCCGACTCGCTGCCCAGGACGGTGCAGGACGCAGCGAAGCAGGCGTTTAAGATCGTGCATGACCGGCCCACTCTGCGCAGCAGGTCCACGCTCTCAGTGATAGCTGCGTCGATCATTGTTGCATGTCGATACATGGGCGTGTCGCGCACATTCAAGGAAATCGCGGCGCTGACCATGGTTCCGCCGCAGGACATCGGCCGCACTTTTAAGTGCATGGAGCGCATTCTGCAAGGCACAAGTGCTCGCGAGCTTGGCTTCGGTCCACAGGACGGTGCTGCAGCCTACCAGGCTTCACAGACGCGGCCTGAAGACCTGATTCGCCGGTTCTGCTCGCGTCTGGACGTGTCCATGGCCACGACGCGCGCCGCCGAGTATATTTCCCAACGCGTACGAGACGAAGGTACACTTGCTGGCCGCTCACCCACATCGGTGGCCGCAGCTGCCATCTACATGGCGACGGCGCTGTTCGACGAGCAGCTACCGGGAACGACTATCGCTGAGTATACGGATGTGAGCGATGGCACAATTCGCACGTCGTACCGCTTGTTGTACGAGGTCAAGGAGAAGCTCATTGATCCTGAGTGGATTGAGTCTGGAAAAGCCCGGCTTGATCGTCTGCCGAAGGTCTAGACGAGCCTGTCAAGATATTTATAAACGGATTGATATCAATGTAATGCAATGTGTGGGATATATACGAACGAACATGTAAACTCAATTGAAGTGCACGGGAAGCCATGGCAAGCGCAGATCAAGCGCAGATCAAGCGCAGATCGCGTCTGGCTCATAACCAAAAAAGGAAACCAGCTTGCCTTTGCACGACCAACAAAAAATCTCGACACCTGCAGGACTCGAACCTGCGCGGGCAAAGCCCAGTAGATTGCGTGCTGACAAGTCAGATTCGAGTCTACCTCCTTAACCGCTCGGACAAAGTGCCGAATTTCTTATCTGACTCAGACACCTGAGAACAAGTGGGATATGATGCAGGAGACGTGAGTGCCGTGATCGACCGTAGGCTTTTGACAGCCTAGCGATCTTGATAGACGCAGCACTTGAGCAAGCTATAAAGAAGATATGAGGATCGTTTCTTTACAAGGAATCTAGCTCGTGGCTGCGGCTATTTTTAACACTGCGGAGAACGGGGTTGTGGAATTGCCCTTGATCACCGGGTAGGTATGGCACGGTGACAGACACGGTGACAGACACGGTGACAGACACGGTGATATGCACGGCAGCGGCCCGCACGGTGATGGCCGTGACGGTGATGGCCGTGACCAAAGTGCTCGAGACGCCGTGTTACGGAGCGGTTGGCGACAGGCAACGTGATCATGCGGCGCATGCTGGGCGGGCTCGTGCATAGAACTCGGTTACATGCATGGTGATCAGACACGGTGATCAGACACGGTGACCAGACACGGTGACGTGTGACGCACACGCATCTAGAGGAAGCAGCTCGTAGAAAGCTCGGAGCTGGGCGCACGTATCGTGGATTTGGCCTACTACACATTGGAAACTAGATTAGAGAGGGCACCGCGGGCCACTGCCTGGCTGCCATCGGGCGCGTGTGCGGCCCTGCAACAGACGCAAGATACACCGATCACCGGAGGGGGCTAAGAACGGGCTGAGAAAAGGCGCATGTAGCACCGTGCAGCGTGCTAACGGCTATTCACGTAGGGTTAGAAAGCTGACGTGATTGTTCATGTACTATATATCTTATCGCCAAGAATGCAGCTGGCCGGGCTATCGCCATGTTTGTAGAGACGCCGCTGCTGCACTCAGTCTACTTCCCGCACGAAGTGTACCTCAAGCTCGAGAACACGCAGCCGTCGGGGTCCTTCAAGAGCCGCGGAATCACCACTCTCGTGGACAGGAGCGTCAAGGAGCACCCCGACAGCCACGTCTACAGCAGCTCGGCAGGAAACGCGGGCCTGGCGGCGGCGGAGGCAGCGAAGTCTGCTGGACGCGCCTGCACTGTAGTGGTGCCCACCACGACGAAGCAGCGCATGATCGACCGCATCAAGAAGCAGGGCGCCGAGGTCATTGTCCACGGATCAATGTGGTCCGAGGCAGACGCGCACATGCAGGAGCTTATGCGCGAGGCTGAGGCGCAGGGAGTAAAGCCTGTGAACTGCCATCCGTTCGATAACCCCGTTCTATGGGAGGGCCACAGCACAATGATCGACGAGATTGCCAAGACAGGCACCAAGCCTCGGGCAATTGTGCTCTCGTGCGGCGGCGGCGGCCTCTACCTCGGCGTCATGAAGGGGCTCGAGAGACACGGCTGGGCAGCTGACGTCACGGTGTATGTTGTGGAGACAGAGGGCGCGAACTGCTTCCACCAGTCCCTGCTGGCGGGCAAGCCCGTGGTTACATCGTCGATCAAGACCATTGCAACGTCCTTGGGCAGCACCTGGGTGCCTCAGGAGGCCATGGACTACGCCCTAAAATACGGCTCGCAGTCCGTGGTTGTGAGCGACGACGCGGCTGTCGCCGCTCTGCGCCAGTTTGCCGAGGACCACTGCTTCATTGTGGAGCCTGCATGCGGAGCAACTCTGGCGGCAGTATATGGGGGCAACCTCGAGAAAAGTGCTGCGAAGGGGCCCGTAGTGGCCATTGTGTGTGGTGGCTCGTCGTGGGCCACGGTTAACGGGTGAGCACACCACCCTCGTTATGCAGTAGAGATAGGCTTCTGTTTTTGATAAAGTAATTTAGAGCATGTGAAACACCAGCGCACAGGCAACGCACAGGCACCGCACAGGCAACGCACAGGCAACGCACTGGCAACGCACTGGCACCGCACTGGCAACGCACAGGCAACGCATTGGCAACGCACTGGCAACGCACCAGCGAAAGACCGTGCTTCTCAGGAACCTCAATTCATGCCGGATCGCCGAAAACAACTTGTGTGTGCCCACGGCCCGCGCGGCCGGGCAAAACGCCACTTTCAGATATTAACCACTATAAATTTATGAGCCGCCTAGCTTAGACCTTCTCGACCTTGAGGCCGTGCTTCCAGAAAATGACGTAGGGCGTCACGCCGTCCTCACGCCAGTTGACCAGAGGCACCATTCCATCGGGGTCCATGGACTCACCCGTGAAGAACTCGTAGTCCTTGAAGTTCGCAATGACCTTCTTGACGTACGCGGTCGCGCCCTTCTCGAACGCCTCGACCTCCTCGGGCTTGTTCTCCTGCAGGTACTGCTTGACCCGCTTCATGTAGCCCTTGATGTATGTGAGGTAAGACTTCTTGTCGAACGACGTCTCCTGGAGACGCGAGTTGTACACGACGTTGTTGACCTGGATCGTGTCATCCTCGTCGCCTCCGTCGTCACCGCCCTCGGCGCTGGGGTTGGCGCCAATGTCCACGTCGGCACCAGCACGCACCTTGACCATGGCAGCATCAACCTCGTACACGGCACCGTCGACCTCCTTCAAGTCGAAGGCGCTCGACAGCAGCTCGTCACCGTTAACAATATCCGTATAAATCAACATGGTAGGGGGATTGACAGGGGGTTGGTTATGGAAGAGATAAAGTGAAATTTTTCTGGTTTATTTTTCTCCACCCACGTGACCACCACGCGGTGAGTTTCCTTTCCCCATCTGTCCTCCTCCTCTGCCCTGCCGCACGGTTCGAGGGTCGGCACGGATGACGATCCTCTGAGCCCAGAGTGCTGCACTAATCTTTCACTCTGTTCAAAGCTAATACAAACACTACTCACCGAAGGACAGAGAATGCAGTGGATCGGGTTCCGTACGTGTGTAAGGCCATCAGCGAAAAAAAAAAAGGGCAGTGACGCAGCATCGCAATGTTGCTGTGCCGCTCCAGTAGCATGCAATTGACTAGATAGACTTTCCAAGCAGCTAGCTCCCAGCTCAATTGCTCGCGCGGAAGCCCGCGCGCATCGCCAGGGCAGCCGTGCTTGGCACTGCTCAGAAACATTCCATGCATGCCTGCAGCAGCAGCAGGTTAGGTTAGGTCATCACCACGAAACCTCGCGAGGTGCGCTCCGAGCAGCTGGCGAAAAATGGCCATGCTCGTCTCGCTCACGAACACGGCGTTGACACGCCAATGGCCGCCGCCAGTCTATGCCCGCCTGGCGCTGCAGCTGCGCGACTCGGCGGACCTGGGTTCCGACGAGGCCGTGCTCAGAGTGTACGAGCAGCTAGTCGCAGACCTCCCGCTGAACCCCATGCTCATGGAGTACATAGCGGTACTTTCGAGCGACCAGCACGCGATTCTCTGGTTCCCCGTGCTGCTCCGCCGTTTCGCCCACCAGGACTGGCGTCAGCGGCCCCATAAGTCAAGGGCACTCGTTGCGTACCTGGCTCGCCGCAGCGCAGACTGGGAGCTGCCCTCCGAGCATGAGACTCTCGTGGAGGACCTGGCCGACTCCACGCGAAGCTTGCTCACACAGGCTGCTGAGGGCTCGGCAGAGTCGCGGCTTCTCATGGAGTACCTGGCTAAGGGCAAACTGCTCGCGCAAATAGCCGAGCATCCAACATGGCTAGCGTCCGTAGAGCCTGCTCTTTCTACGCTGGGGCCACCCTTCACCACATTATTTGGCAGGGGCGCCACGGAGCCGCCAAAAAGTGTTGGTCCCGACGAGTCCTCCTCTGCAGCCTCTCCCGTGCTCGTGACGCCGAGCCGGTCGATGCGATTGCTGTGGCTCGAGTGGCTCCTGAGCACCTCACAGCCGCTGTCCTTCTCGAGCCTCAAACCGCAGCTCGATATTCTCTGGGCTGGTGACCGCGTTCCGACTGTGAGTTACGAGCTCTGCGTGACCGCGTTTGACGTATACGCCGCAAAGCCCGAACCATACGTGAAGGAGTTTATTTTAAAAAGGCTGCCTGTCATTCTGCAGCAGCTAGCAAGCGAGAGCCCCAACATTCTCGACGGCGTGCTGGCGCGCGTCTTCACGACAATGGACAAGGCTGTTGCCGAGGCCATGGACGCGCATAACTCTACAATCCGCGTGGACTTCGGCTCCGTTTGCATCGACATGGGACTTTGTGATCCCATTGTTTTGCATGCCCTGCATCGCAGTCACTCCCCGCACCAGTACGCTCAACGGACTTTCGACGAGCTCCAGAAAAACTGGGATCTCGACACGTTTGTGAATTTAGTTCCGCCGGCTCAAGAGAGACTGGCAAATGACATCGTGCTTGCAGCACAAGGCGCGCTTAGTGGCCACAGGCCTTTAGAAAGACACGCACTAGCTTTGCTTTGTGAAGCCCTTTACCGGAACAAGTCCGCTGCCGACCAACTCTTCGTGCACGCGCCAGTGAGAGACTTCTTACAGGCTCTTGTAGAACACGCTGATGCTGCTAGCCTAGAGTGGGAGGAAGAGGGCGGTGCTGGGCTCGTCTATGGCGACCTGGGCACGTTCCTTGCGACAGCGGATATGATTTCTCGCAGATACAATGTTGAGCTGCCAGAAAACTCATGGACGAAGGAGTATCTCACGGCAAACCTTTTCACGTCAGTCAGCGAGCTGTCGCCGGAACAGTCACAACTCTTAGGGCTATGGGTCAAGGGGCTTTTCAGTGGCAGTGGCAGCGGCATAGGCGACGAGCTTTTGCGGCCCTTCAGAGACCTGGTGGTGGTTCTGCCAGCTCTACTCCGGCAAGCAGTCCTTGCCTACCGCTCCGCAGTCATTGACCGCGAAACCTTGAAAAGCGGACTTGACTATTTTGTGCAACCATTTTCTGTTGGCCTGCTTGCTCCCCTAGTCTTCCGCGTTCTTGAGTATGATCTCTATGAGGGAATGCATCAGGGAACGACCCTTGAGGTTGCCTTCTTCTATCTTAACATGATCCTTCACAAGTCTACGTCCGAGCTGTTCATCGCCAAGGCGGTGATTCTTTACGTCGCTCACAAAATGCTTGTTGATCTTCAGCCCAATACGAACGCTGCAACACAGAGGCTAAAGTCGGCCTTTACAGATCTTGTAAATCACTTGGGCAATCAGGTGGGCTCCGATGGAGCCGTTACTTCCGAATCCTTTACGGAGCCAAGTCTCACTGAAGCCGTGAAAAAGGTAACCCTGAGGCTTTCTGATTGGCAGTCACGACCACAAGGCGTACCATCGTTGCCTACGAGTGTAGTGACCGGTCAGGCTAAGCTCGCTTTGGGCGTAGACAAAGTGCGAGATGTTGTTGAACACGCCACAGCTGGGTCACAGGATACTTTGCTGGCCGTGCTTGTGGTTGACGCGCTCTGGTCACAACACGTTGAACCGCGTCTATTAGACGCTCCTGGGGACCCCAGACTGAGCCAGTGTGCACGCGGTGTGAGCAGCCAGTTCGAAGTGCTCGCTGCTGAGCGTGATGTGAAACACAAGCGCGTCATTGCCGAGCTGAAGGAGGAAGTGCGTAACCTCCCTCCTCCTGCCGTGGAACCAAGTGCTCCGGTGAAGGAGGAGCATACTACCCCTGGACAGGACGTCTCTATGGAATTTCAACCTCAACAACCTGAGGCAGAGCCCGCCAAGCCCGAGCCCGAGCCGGAGGTGGTAATGCCTTCTGACAACTATGGTGATGAGTTCATGATGGATGACTTCAACACGGATTTTGTAAATAGCCAGCCAATGAACTTGGCTGATCTGGATTCCGCGATGGACTTTGGTTGGGAATGATAGATGTGCTGACCCCGCGCAGAGCGTTAAAACGAAGAGTGCGCTTGAAAGTGGATGGTGACGTCGTCGGACCAGTGTAAATAAAAGGAATAGATTTTCTACAGGAAAACGATGCTCTCGACCGGTTACCACAACGGGAACAACAATAAAATTAAAAAAAAAAGGGGAAAAAGGAAAGCAAACTTTAACAAAAAAGTTGACCGCTCATTAAAGCCCTCAACGCGAAGCTGTCTTGAAAAATAACGTCCGATTACGAGGTTAATATAATTTTTAATCCATTAAAGACCGCAGTGTGAGCTTTACTGGCGGCGCGTGGCGAAAGCCTTCGTGACAACACGCTTCAGGTTCACCTCAGCCTTACGCAGATCGTCAGCAGACGCGTCCTTGACCTCAAGAGCGGCCATGGCGTCGGCGAGCGCACCCTCGAGCTTCTCCTGAGCGCTCTTCTTGAGCTTGGAGGCAACGGCCGGGTCAGTAACGGACTGGTCGATGCTCTGGATGTAAGACTCGAGGTGCTGCTTGGCCTCGTGGCGCTTAGCGAAAGCCTGGTCCTGGGCCTTGAACTCCTCGGCCTCGTTGATCATCTTGTCGATATCGTCGTTCGTGAGCTTGCCAACAGCGTTAGAGATGGTGATGTTGGCGCTGCGACCAGTGGACTTCTCGCTGGCAGTGACCTTTAGAATACCGTTAGCATCGACCTCGAAGACGGCCTCGAGAACCGGCTCACCGCCGCGCATAGGCGGGATGCCCTGCAGGTCGAACTCGCCAAGAAGCGAGTTCTCCGAGCAGTTCGTGCGCTCACCCTGGTAAACGGGGAACTGCACAGTGGTCTGGTGGTCAGCAACCGTGGTGAACGTACGGCGCTTGAGCGTAGGCACAGTGGTGTTACGGGGCACGACGGGGGCGAAGATGTTGCCCTCCATGGCGACACCGAGCGACAGAGGCACGACATCAAGCAGCAGAATGTCCTGGGCGTCCTCAGTGGCCTGGCCAGTGAGGATGGCACCCTGGACGGCGGCACCGTATGCAACAGCCTCATCGGGGTTGATGCTCTTCTCGAGCTTCTTGCCACCGAAGAAGTCAGACAGCAGGCGCTGCACCTTAGGAATACGGGTGGAGCCACCAACCAGCACGACCTCGTCAACCTTGGACTTGTCGATGCCGGAGTCCTTAAGGACCTTCTCCACGGGCTCGATAGTGGACTTGAAGAGCTTGTCGTTCAGAGCCTCGAAACGAGCACGCGTGAGGGTCGTAGAGAAGTCCTCGCCCTGGGCAAGAGAGTCGACCTCAACTGGGGTCTGAGAGCCCGAGGACAGAGTGCGCTTGGCGCGCTCAGCGGCCGTGCGCAGACGGCGCAGAGCACGAGCGTCACCGCTGATGTCAACACCAGTCTTCTTCTTGAACTCGTCCTGGAAGTAAGTGAGCAGATTCGTGTCGAAGTCCTGGCCACCCAAGTGCGTGTCACCAGCAGTGGCCTTAACGTTGAAGACACCACCCTGGATGCTAAGCAGCGAGACATCGAAAGTACCACCACCAAGATCGAAAATGAGTACGTGCTTCTCCTCCTCGGTCTTGCCGGCACCAAGACCGTAAGCAATGGCAGCGGCCGTGGGCTCGTTGATGATACGCAGAACGTTCAGACCGGCAATGGAACCGGCGTCCTTCGTGGCCTGACGCTGGGAGTCGTTGAAGTAGGCAGGCACGGTGACAACAGCCTTGTCGACCTTCTGAGCGAGCTTGGCCTCGGCAATCTCCTTCATCTTGACAAGAACCATGGCGCTAATCTCCTGGGGAGAGAAGGTCTTCGTCTCGTTCAGGTACTCGACCTCAATGACGGGGCTGCCGTTCTTGTCGACAACCTTGAAGGGCCAGCTCTTGATGTCGCTCTGGACAGTGGTCTCGTCGAAGCGGCGGCCAATCAGACGCTTGGCATCAAACACAGTGTTCCTGGGGTTGAGAGCAGCCTGGTTCTTGGCAGCATCACCAATAAGACGCTCCTTGTCGGTGAAGGCAACGAACGACGGGGTTACACGGTTACCCTGCTCGTTGGCAATGATCTCAACATTGTTCTCGTAGGTCGCCACGCACGAGTACGTGGTGCCCAGGTCGATGCCAATGGCACCGGCGTAAGTTCCCTCGCTGGCAGACATGTTTATAGTGGTGTCTGGTAAGGTGGTGAGGAGAGAGAGGAGGAAAGGCTGAAAAAACTTTCAAAATATTTCAGAGTGGGAAAATTTTGAACCCGTACCCTCCACACATGACTAGCTCTGGCAAGGCTCCCGGCTTCCCTGAACGTCGTGGTGGTGGTGGGGGTGGTGCTACGCGCTGCTATCGTCACAGCGTTGCGCGGTGCGTTGTGTTCCTATTTTGACGTGGACAAGACAGTTCAATGACGAGCTTGTAAGCTGCGGGGCTCATCAAAAAAAAAGACAAAAGACGGGCACTGGCCGGAGAGACGACTTTGGAAGTACCGCGGGTCAGGGTTGGCCCATGTAGGTTGTGAAATTGTAGACTGCAATTTGCTCAGACTAGACTAGTTATGCTAGCAGTGAACAGGCTCCTAGGGCCTAGTTTACGAATGGTATAAAAAAGGCACACGAATGCTAGCTTCGCTTATGTTGTGCTGAGTGCGCGCCGCCTTTCCATAAATAGCTCAGGCGCTCCTAGGGGCGACCGACCGGCGTCGGAGAGTTTTCCTTTTCGGCTCCCTAAATTGTACAGAATCCGCACGGCAGATACGCCGGCAGCTGTCCTTAATCACTCGCTTAGCTCTCTCTACATGGTTTTCATAATCAAGGCTGCGCTGCGAACGCTAGTTCCGCGGTGTTTGTAAAGCACGTGGGGTCGGGACAAAAATGCAGGTGGGGGCAGCCAGACAACCGCATGCATCTTGACTAACGCGCGAGCTAGAGCACTTCTCTAGAGCAGCCATCCATCATCCATGGCTGACAGCTGCTGATAGGAGTGAAATTTGGGGACGCCTGACAAACATTGGCTTGGCGGGATACTCGCCGGAGATTTGCCGCGAGGCCAGATTTTGTATGCTCTGCGTAAATGACGCAAAAGCGAGAGCCACGTCGCCCACGCGCACACCATTTGACAGCGCGTGGTCGCGCAATGCCGCGTCAGGTGGCCTGCCATCATTGTTTCACATCTTTGTTGCACGGCAACTTTAGGCTGCGGACTTAACTTATCTCCCAACAAAGCACCCCTATCAGATACGAATGCATGGGTAGAAGGGCTAGGGCGATCCGATTGCACGAATCTCGAAGAGAGCTGATGAGAAACCTAACCGGAATGACTAAAGACGCGTGACGAAGCACGCCGCCCAAACGCCAGAATGTGACTCCGCGATGCGAAACGAGCCCAGGAGCGAGCCGATGTCGCGGCCCATAGCCCCCCCGGCGGAGCTGCATACGGCCCGCAGAAGTAGGGGCCCAACAAGTGCAGACCCAATTTCTTATGAGATGAGTTGCAAACAAAAAGTAAGCTGTTAAAAAGTGGCAGGGCGGACACTGCCTGGCAGACACTGATCCCGACCCGACCCGACCCTTGCCGCAAAGCATTCAGCCCTGAATGGCCATTCTATACCCTTAATTAAAGTTCACCAGATTCAAGCCGCGGCAGGCACCGCACATAGACTCGGCATTGTCACTGCGTTAGCGGCCGTGATTCTCGGCCAATGAATTTGTTCTCAAAGGGCAACACGTCGCTGGCCGAGGCGGTCTCCATCGAGTTGCTGAATGAGCCAGACTGGTATACGAGCGGTGCGCGCGTGCGCGGCCAGGTCGTTGTCTCGTCGCGCTTGTGGGCGCAGATGGCCGTGGAGGTGCTAATAGTCTGCGAGGAGCACGCCGAGCTGGACCCGGCCGAGTGCAACGCAGAGGGCTACGAGTTCCGGCGCATGATCATTGCGGGCGAGACTGTGGATGGCGAGCACGCGGCGCACGACGTCGGCGCGTTTCCGTTCGAGCTGCGCATTCTCGACGACCCGGCAGCGCCGTTTCTGCTGCCCAGCTTCGATGTCGACGGCGCCGAGCAGGGCTTGACGAACGCCATAAAGTGGCTAGTCGAGGTGCGCGTGGAACACAAGGGCCGTCTCTCGCAGACATCGCGCGAAATCGCGTTTCTGCCCACGCGGCCAAGGCCGGCGTCGCAGACGCAGAAGCTGTACACCCAGGACATGCCCATGCGGGCCTACGAGCCACCGGCGAACTCCACGGGCCGCAAGCTCACGCTGAAAGCACTGCGCTCGGCGCCCGTGCAGCAGTTCCACGAGGCGGTGGTTGTTGGCCAGCTGCACGTACCCGAGCAGGCCGTGGAGCAGTCGCCGGCGGTCGTGCCGTTGCGGTTCAGCCTGGCCTCGTCGCACCCGCATCTGCTGGCAGTCACGTACATGGACGTGCAGCTCGTGCAACTGGCCGAGGCGCGCATTAGCGGCAAGCGCACGCCGTACGTGGCAAAGGAGTATCTCTTAGAGCCTCAGCACGACCTGTTCATAACGCTGGATGACAGCATCAGAGACCTCACGAGCCACATTGCGGGTGCATGCATCACAAACGCCTGCCCCAATTTCGGAGGACGGTGGCTCGGCATGCGGCACTACCTGCAAGTGAAGGTGCGGCTGTGCGCCATCCACAAGCCCGAGTATTCGCAGGTGCTCAAGGTCTCTGGGCCCATTTCCGTGCTCCCGCCGCCCGTTTCTGGCGAGCTGGCTGATGCGCCGCCTCAGTATACCCCGCCTGAGGCTGCCGGGGCGAGCAGTATGCACTATGCGCAGCACCACGCGCGCTCGGCACTACCCCGACGGTTTATGCACGCCGAGCCGGTTGGGTCCGCGGCGATGACTTGGCAGTAACAGAACGCCACTGCGCGAGCACTCGGGCTCCTCCCATCAAGGACGACAAAAGGATACGGCCTCGGCGCCGTGCTGGGTCAGGCGGAGTGAACCGCTGGATGTCACGGCTGTGGTGTTGATCCTCATGAGGGCGCTGCGGCCTCAGCTTTTCTCTGCTGCAACAATGGCCCTGAAAAAAACGCTCAACCTGAATGTTTACCGCCGTCGCCTTAGTTGAGCGCCGCCTCTGTGAGGCACCGCCTCTGGTGAGCACCGCGCACGCATTCGACATTCTTCCGTTTTCCCTACCTTAATGACCGACGCCATGCCCTTACCCCGTATTATTTTGGCAGGACGCGAACCGCACGCGCGTCCCACTTAACGTAACGTAACGTCACTTAACTTATTCCCTTCCACTCAGACCCGTTTCCAATACCCAGCAGCATGTCATTCAAGGTTCTCTTGACCCACGCAAAGGCCAAGGCCCCGACTCGCGGCTCGAAGCTCGCGGCAGGCCACGATCTCTACGCGGCCGAGCCGACTGTGCTGAAGGCGCACGCGCGCGGCATCGTGCACACCGGCATTTCTGTGGCTCTGCCTGAGGGCACGTATGGGCGCGTGGCGCCGCGCTCGGGCCTCGCCGTCAAGCACGGCATCGACACGCTGGCCGGCGTGATTGACGCCGACTACCGCGGCGAGGTGGGCGTTGTGCTGCTCAACACTTCGGATGAGGACTACGAGGTCAAAGAGGGAGAGCGCGTGGCCCAGCTTGTGGTGGAGAAGATCTGGACGGGCGACATTGAGGTCGTGCAGTCGCTCGACAACACAGTGCGCGCGGCAGGTGGCTACGGCTCTACCGGCACACATTGATGAGATCTACATAGACAGGGTATATTAGAATGACTAGATAAATGCACGAGCCAGCTAGCCACGAGGCGCCGCGCAAAAGACCGGGTGCACAAATACACAATTGGGCCGACTTTGAGACACGACACGAGCAGCGGCGAACGCAGAGCGCGCAGCTGGGCGCTTTTAGGCAAGTGCAGGTGACCGCGAGTCGGTGGGCAACCGTGGCGCTGAGTACCGGCGTGGCACGAGCTATCAGCGGGTGCCAGCGCGGGCCAATAGAGCGCGATAACGATTGTGTCAGTGGGCATGAAGTAAACCTAACCCCTGGACCGATGAAGCGGTGCGCGGGGCCGTCACGGCTCGGCAAACCGCCGGGCAAGAAGGGCGCGCAGCGACGGGCAAGTATTTTTGCCAGGGGACTTGGCCCCGACTCAATCAGCTGGGACTTTGTTTTGCTGAAAAAGTCGGGGTCCAAAAGTGCGGTCAAACCACCCAAATGTCCGAATCGGGTAACCGGTATTAGGGCGCGCGACGGGGCGATTCGGCAAACTGCTCATAAATAAACCCAAGCAAGATGCGCGTTTAAGCAGACCGCGTTGCGAAGTGCGTCCGAATGACCAGCGACGGTCTCCTGTCGCCGTGGCGCGCGACCTTCGTTCTGCCGGGCGGCCCAGAACCCCTCTCGCCACGAGCTCTGCTTATTCAGGGCTTGGACGACCTGGGCTCCCCGTCCGTACTCGAAGCTAAAGTTGGTGCCAGCGTCGCAAACGACTGGCGCGAGATACTGCGGGACCTGCACCCTTTCAAGTACGAGGACATGACTGTATCATTGGGCTCGCCAGGCATGCCGCCGCGCGGCGGCGCGGGCTGGTTAAGCCCCGTGGTTCTCGACGCCGACTCCGTGGCCGAGTCGCAGACGCCGCACCACGTCAAGTTTCCCGTGTCAATGATCTCGTCGCGGCCCATCAACTCCCAGCCGTTCATGCTGGGCCCACCCCCCAAGAGCCCCGCGCGCCGCACAAAGCTGCGCTCCCACGAAGAGGAGGAAGTCGCCGACATTCTCGTCATGCTACGCAGCAGGACAACACAGCAGCCCGCGCCGCCGCCGAGCGCACTTGTGTCTGACGCCACGCAGGACTCGCAGCCCAGCTCGTCGCCCAATTCGCCTGAGAACGCCTCCTCCGCCGCGCCCAGCCCGCTGCTCATGCAGACGCGGACTTCCGAGTCGGCTACGCCGGCGTCGCCGCGCCTGTTTGTGGAGCTGCCCGAGCACGAGTTGCCCTCTGAGGTCGATGTCGAGGTCGAGGTCGAGGTCGAGGCAGCTGATGGCGATGCAACGCCGGCCGCGGTCGAGCTCAAGCACACCCACAAGACGAAGCTGGCGCGCGACGCCGACTGGAAGCCGCACGCGCGCGCCGACCCGCGGCCGCGCCGGCGAACGAAGACCAAGCGCAGCGGCCGCGGCGAGGACGCCGACGCGGACGACCAGGCGTTCGGCGGCGCGCGGTCCGTGGACCAGAGCAACGAGCTCGAGAAAATGCTGCGCGACATCGGCTTCATGGCCATCCGCACCGAGCGCACGTCCATCAGCTGCTCGCTGTGCCAGCAGAGGTTCCCCAGCCGCATGTTTGCCGTGCGCCACGCGCAGCGCGACCATCTCGGCGTGAAGCCGTTCGAGTGCAACATCTGCCACATGCGCTTTGTCCGCCTCGACTCGGTCCCGCGACATATCAAGAACGTGCACCAGCGCAAGCCCACCAAACGGAAAAGGAAGCGCACTAACAAGTCCTAAGCTCCGAGTCCCATCATTTCTCCTGTTAATTTTTATTGGGCGTTATTCTAGCCCCGCATAACTAATCGCATTGCCTATGAATTCATTTTTGAAATTACACTCCGCTGCAGCGGCGCTCAATGGTCGTGCGTTCCATCCGCGCCCTATCTCGTCCCCCCACGCGCGCTGCCCACCACCTCAATCACCTCGCGCTGGGGTATTAGCACGTGACGCATGCGTGCTTATCTAGCGTCACTGTGAAGAATCACTGTGAAGAATAGGCGGCCACACTCTGTCAATGCACTCACTAGACTCACAAATTCGCCAAAGAGATCAAGCACGGCGGGCAGTCATGGAGGCATAATAATTGTTCAGGCCGAGAGTCACTGATTACTCTGCAAGCACTTTCTGGGTGCGCGACGCGTCAACTGCACAACCATCATGTGACCACATGTACTTACGGGGAAGCACGCCTGGAAGGTCGCGCGTGTAAGGCTACGCATTTGCGCGCGCAAATCAAGGCATAACGGGGTGCTATTCTTTTAATTAATATTCAGAGCAGCCTGTCGCGCCTAGGATAGCCAAATCTGCAACCTGCAGCGCTGGTTCAAACTGAATAATAGTGTTTGTGACGGTTGAACAGAACAGTGTCCGGAACAAAACAGCCTATGTTACTCTTTAGCTAAATGATCAGGCTTCCTGGGTTCATCAGCGGAGCTAAGTATCACTGATAATCACTACGGAGGAGATGAAAGACACTCCAGAGAGAGAAGTAAGCATTCTCAAGGCAATCCAGGCCGTTGAGACCCAGGCATTGAGCTACAGAAAAGCTGCACGAGAGTACAACGGTGCACATAGCGCCATCTGGGGCAGGATGCATGGGGCCGAACGGCGGTCTCAGGCACGGTCTTTCGCGCATCGTTTGCCGAGGGCCGAGGAGTTGGCTGTCCTTGACCGTTTATAAGAGTGCCATTCTCTCGGCCTCCCTCTATCGCTCAGCAGGGTGGCCGAGTCTGCTAATAGCATTCTAGCCGAGAGAAACCTGCCGCTAGTCAATGTGAAGTGGGCTTACCGCTTCACGAAACGATACCCAGAACTAGGAGCCCGAATGTCACGGTCTTGCGAGACTCCACGAAGTTCTTGTGAGGACCTTGGGAAGCTGAACGCGTGGGTTGAGACGTACAGATCTTTGGAAGAAAGGCATGGCATTCGAGACGATGATGTGTACAACATGGCTCCAACTGAGGTTCTTATAGGACTCACGCCGTCTCACCCGGTCAAAGCAGACACCTCCCAGTGTGAGGAGAATGTACAGCCCCAGCCTGGAAATACAGAGGCCGTCACAGTGATTGCCTGTATTCGTAGCACTGGAGAGTCTCTACCGCCCATCCTTGTTTTCAAAGGCAAAGATCAAAGCCATAGCTGCCACGAAAGTGATCTTCCTAGTGACTGCGTCCTCCGGATTTCCACCCAGGGCTGGACCAGCGACCATATTGCTGATACCTGGATCAAACACTTTAACCAGCACACTACGGATCGTTCTGAAGGGCGCTTTCGAATGCTGCTTCTGGGTGGAAATACGACGCACGTATGTGAGGCCGTCACCGACTACTGCGCGAGCCACAGGATTGTATTAGCACATTTCCCAGCACTCACATCACAGTCTTGTCAACCATTGGAAGCTGGATGCTTTGCTCCCTACAAACAGGTTTACTCAGAGCAGGTCGACCTTACCTCTAGAATGAGTCCTCAAAGCACCACGAAGGAGCAGTTCTTGATGGCGTTCAGGAAAGCGAGTGACGAGGAAATGTCTACATCTAAGATTCAGAGTGCGTTCTGAGAAGCTGGGCTTGTGCCGTACAATGCGGATGCTGTGATATCACGCACGACAGTCAATCGACCGCAACAACCACAATAAGCGGATTCGTCACAGTCGTCGGAGCAACACACATCACTACCGCAAGAGCAGGATGTAACACAGAAGCAAGATGCACCAGGTACTCCGCAGAGGACACAATCATCACCTCAGCTTCCATTAGCATCCTCATATGAGGGTTCGACGCCTCATAACAGTGAGGAGCGGGAGAGGCTTCACCGGTCGGCCCAAGAAGCGAGTGCGGTTTTGACGATAGCTACCAACAGGGCCCTTGGTGATAGACTTGGGCGAAATGTACAACAAGACGTTGACAGGGTTCGCAATTTGTGTCGAACTTGTGGACTCCAGCGTGCAAATCCTGAAGGCAAACTTGCTGGGGTGTGAAAATGCAATGAGGTACTCCCCGACGCCTCGAAGACGTCAGATAACTATACAAAGGGGCTCAAGGTCGACCCACGAGAAGGGACAGGCGGCAGGGAGCCCGCGCAGGCCACTGGTTGAGAGGAGAGCAAGAAGGCGGCAGTCTAAGTCGCAAAGGCGCTGTGGATTGTGCAATGAAATGGGACACAACTCACGCACATGCCAAACAGTGTCAGTTGTTAGTCCAGAAAAAGGTGCCTCAGCCTCCGCGGACGACCTCGAAGAAGCCAAGCTTGGCTCGGAATGAAAAAAGAACAGGCCTGTGCATTGGTGTCCTTTGTATTGAACTTATCTAAGTCTATCATAGCTCATATTGCTCAACGTGCTCATGCTGTGTTAACGATTGATCAATCAAAGTACTGCATTGTTTCCTATAATCTACCTGTTCCCAACAGCGCGTTAAATGCTCTATGTTACGCCGTAACAGCGGCCGCTTTAACATGTACCGCGCTAAGCGATCAGTAGTACAATAGGCGTAAAAGCTAACACCACTATGTATTTGCATTGAGCCAGTCAGCGATGCGCTTTGTTCTGCAGCGAGTGGTTGGACTAGTTGTTCATGCATTGTTCCAGTCTTGCAACCCTATCTGAAAAAAAGGAAATTCGATTTTCCATGCATAGCGCAAAAGGGAACGACCGACAATTGTATAGTGGACTAATCCGCCTACTAAGAAATTAGTTCAGGGGGACTCAAGGAGCGCGCGCCCGGTAAGGCCCACTCTTGGACGCCGTATGCGACTTCACCTAATTTCGGTGTTAGCCTGACTAAGACAGCGGTTTTGCAGGTAAATAACTAGAGACAGTCCTCTTAACGGCTAAAAATTATTAGCAAATGCCAAGCCATAACCCTTTACGTACTCAGAATAATTACGGAGCCACACTAAGATAGGCTCAGAAACAGCACCCCGGTGCATAAGCAGGCAGCAGGGTCGCACATTCAATGCACCGTGTTTACAAGAAGCATATAAATATTTGTCACCCTATCCCCCTTGCCCATAAACTCTGTTTGTCGCGCATCGGTAAACAGATGCGTGTCAAGGAGATTGTGATTGACGGGTTCAAGAGCTATGCCAAGAGAACCGTCATTACGAACTGGGACACACAGTTCAACTGTATCACTGGCCTGAATGGCAGCGGTAAGTCGAACATCCTCGATGCGATATGCTTTGTGTTGGGAATCACGTCAATGGCCACTGTACGCGCCCAGAACCAGCAAGACCTCATCTACAAACGAGGCCAGGCCGGCGTCACTAAGGCCAGTGTATCAATAGTGTTCGACAATACCGACAAGGACAAGTCCCCACTCGACTACAAAGATGTCGACACTATCACTGTAACGCGACAAGTTGTGTTGGGCGGGACCTCTAAATATCTTGTGAATGGCCACCGCGCACAGCAGGTGCAAGTACAGCAATTGTTTCAAGAGGTGCAGCTTAATGTCAACAACCCCAACTTTTTAATTATGCAGGGGCAAATCACGAAAGTCGTCAACATGAGGCCAAAGGAGATCCTAGGTCTTATCGAGGAGGCAGCGGGAACAGGCATGTACGAGAAAGAACGCCAAAGAGCAGTGAAGGAGATTCGAGACCGTGACGCTCCGCTCCATGAAACGGAATCACTTTTAGTTGAGGAAGTTAAGCCCAAGCTCGAAAAGCTACGTGCTCAGAAGCGCGATTTCCTGGAGTATCAGCAGGTGGCAGCTTCAACTGAGGCAATGGAGCGTACTGTTGCTGCCTCTGAATGGTTCCACGCCAATCAAAGACTTGCACTGTTGGACGAAGAGGCTAATTCGCGCGTACACACATTGGAGGCTCTGAAGTCGGCAATGGCTGCTGAAACCGAACGCAGCAGCGAGCTCGAAGCCCGCGCAAAGCTGCTTCGTAGTCAAAGTGGAGCTGATCAAGAGGTAGAGCGGCTAGATTCGGAGTTGCAGCGAGCTACAGAGGAACAGGCGCGTACAACAACGCTGCTTGAACACAAACAGCAGGTTGCCAGTGCAGCCGAGGCAAAGGCAGCGTCTAGTATAGCCTCGTCAGAACGGATTGAGCGAGAGCTGCTGGCTTTTGAAGAGACCTCGGGTGCGTTTCAGGCCCAACATGCAGAGCTACGCAGCCAACTCGAACGACAGCACGCTCGTGTGGTCGAGCAGCGTGAATTAGTGAGCGGTTTACGAACAGGTATTTCTACCACGGGGGAACGTGAAACGGGGTTTGCGCTGGCCACAAAACGTGCCAGAGAGCTTGTGGCTGAAGCTGAGGCTAAGCTACGAAGTCTCGTAGGCGAAGAGCAGCAGCTTCAAAATCATGTATCAGCGGGTAACAAAAGAGCTGCACTTGAGCACAATGTTACTGAGATAAGAACAAGACTAGCTGAATTGCAGCGTGCTGAAAGTGAGAAACAGGCCGAACTTTCCCGAAAGACCGCGTCAGCAGAAACAGCCCAAGCTTTACAAATTCAGCAGCAAGAGCGCCGTGACGAAGCTACGCGGGCGCTGCGTGACCTCGAAAGGTTACTTTCTCGACACCCAAATCTTGATACTCCAACGAGATCTCAGTTCAACTCCCAACGATTCACCCCTCAGCAAATCCGCGGTCGCGTAGCGCACCTTATTCGGATCCAGGAGGGCCATGAAGACAAAGTTGTTGCCCTCGAAACCACTGCTGGGCATGCGCTCTGGGACCTTGTAGTCGATAACGAGCGCACTGCTGCAGCGATGCTCAAGGAGGCTCGTCAGCGCACAACGTGCCTACCGCTGAACCGATTAAGATCAAGCGTCATCTCACCTCGGATAATAAAGAGTATTGGCGGACAGTGCTGGCGTGCATCAGACTTGTTGCAGTTCGACGAAGATGTGACACCCGCTATCGAATACGTGTTTGGACGCACTATCATTTGCGCATCTGCGGCAGAAGCGGAGCGAGCGGCCTTCACTTTCAAGGCTCGGGCTGTGACGCTGGACGGTGATATTTACGATCCTCGTGGCGTTGTGTCTGGCGGGTTCGTGACGACCGCACCTGGCGGCGTATTCAAGGTTATAATCGAGTATCACAAGCTTGTTGCCGCGAAGGAAGCCGCGGATAGCGCCTTAGTGGAAAGCGAATCAGCTCTGACTGATATAGGCACGAATATCACAGCGGCATCTCAGCTGGAAAACGAGCTTAGCCTCATTACGCACGAGATCAGTTTTGAAAGTTCGCGTTTGGCTGAGGCGGAAGCCCTAGTAGAGTCATATACCAACTCTGCCAACAACCTAGAAAGTTTGCGTAAAGTTGCGATCCCTCAAGCCACCCGAGCTCTGGAAGAAGCTAGAGAGACACTTTCTAAGTGCTTGGCTGATGCTGAGGAATTTGCTACTGATCGAGAAGGCAAATTGTCCCGATTGCAGAGCGACTTGGACGTGGCTATAGCAGAGGAAGCGCGTCTTAACGCGGCTTTGAGTGAACGCCAAGCAGAACATATACGTGTCCAATCAGAGAACACCAGGCTACGCACGGAGCTCGAGCAGGAGAAAGACTCGGCAGCACAGGCCAACGTTGCACTACAGGACTTGCGTGCTGAAATTGAAGGTAGCCTACTTACTGTGCAAGACCTAGGTCGGCAGATAGCCGACCTCGGGGCTAGACTCAGCCGGGAGCGTGCTCGCTTGTCGTCTGCGATCTCAGAGCTGAACGAGATAGAAGTGGAACTTGGGCAAACTCAGCAGCGACTTGCTGATACGCGATTGGAACTTCAACAACAGAACCACAGCCACGAGAAGCATTCGGAAACGGTTACTCAAGCACGGTCAAAGCTGCATGAAATTGAGCGAGAGTACCCGTGGGCGGCTGATCTTGCCAACTCGGGATCAATAGAGCTGCGCAGCGGACCTGACCTATCTGAGCTACGACACAACCTACAGCAGCAACAGCGGCGCCTCACTTCACTTGCCTCTCGGGTTGACGCCAGTGTAGTGAGTATGATTGAACGGCTCGAAGCAGATGAAACCCAGCTACGACAACGTTTGGCGACTATTCGTGAAGATCGGCGTAAGCTTGAGGAATCCATGGAAACACTCAACGAGCGGCGTCGCAGCACGATCGACAGGGTGTGGCGTCAAGTTTCGACGGATTTTGGTCTAATCTTTGGCGACTTGCTACCACAATCGAGCTGCGAACTTGATCCATTGGAGAAGAATCCCATCGATAATGGATTTGCGCTTAAAGTCCGGCTTGGAACAACGTGGAAAGATGGTCTCAACGAGCTGAGTGGGGGACAACGTTCTCTTGTCGCTCTATCACTAATCTTGGCCCTTTTACGGTACCATCCAGCACCAATGTATATCCTAGATGAGGTGGATGCCGCGCTTGATGTGCACCACACGCGAAACATCGGCCACATCATCAAGACCCGCTTCCAGAACTCGCAGTTCATTGTCGTGAGTCTTAAGGACGACATGTTCACGAACGCGAACCGGATCTTCCAGACGAAGTTCATCGAGGGCACATCGACAGTTGCCATCATGGTCTAGTAATTAAAACACAGGCTAATTAATTGATACCCTAATAATATGAGAAAAAGAGAGCCAGCTGTGTTCATACATAGCATTTAACTACCATTATTAGACGAGATGCTCACAAAGTTTCATTGATGCAAGACGGTTGTGTGATGGCACCAGCTGTTTTTGACTAGAATCATAAAAGATTTACTCTAGCTCGAAGCAAGAATCAAACCATGTAGTTGTAGAGACGAGCTTTAAACCATTTGCAGAGTCTTTAGAAGCTAATTTCGCATTACTCTTACTTACTTCTTTTTGGACCACTCGCTATCAGCCTTAGCTGCGCCTTCAGAATCGGTGGTGGCAGTGTGGGAAGACTCAATGTGGTGATCAGCCTTCTTCGACTCATGGTGGTGCTCCCATTCCATGTCGGCTTTTGAGTTTTCTTCAGATGTGGTTGGCTGAGGGTCTGAGGGCTTTTTGTGATGCTGCCACTCTAGATCAGCCTTAGAGTTCTCCTCAGACATGGTAGGCTGCGGAGCAGGCGGTGATGTAGGGTGCTGCCAATGCATATCAGCCTTAGAACTCTCCTCAGACTCAGTGGGCTGCGGCTCCGCGGGCCTGTTTCCTGGCTTTGTGAAGGCGTTAGCCTCACCACCTTGCTTAGACGACGTGAAGTTTGACTGGTTCTCCTCAGACTTCTTATCGGCCTGCTCATACCAAGCAAGATCAGCCTTTGCGTCGGCCTCAGACTCAGTGGGCTCAGGGTGACGTTCCTCGTCGTCCACATTGATGTCATCCCGTACTTGAACGACATGGCCGGATTCTTGCTCCTCCTTGTTCTCATCGCGGATAAGCTCGTCCTGCTCCTTCAACACTTCAAGGCGTTGAGCATTGGTTGCCGTATCCATGTTGACCTCCAGCTCGGCCTCATGGTAAACCTCAGGCGGCAGCGCGCTCAGAACGCTCAAGACACCGTCATACATTGACTCAAGGTTGTGCTTGCCGCCGTAAGAGTAAGCAGACGACAGCACGAGTAGCGTAGACGGCACACGATCGTGCAAGCGCAACTGCAACCAGTTAGTGAGATCATCACGCAAACGACCCGTGCTCACACCGTACACCTTGAAGCCACGGCTCTGGCAAGCGCTCTGCAGCTCGAGAGTGTTGAGAGAGTCCACACCCTCGTAGTCAATAACACGATCATCTTGCTTGATCATGCGCATCCGGTGACGGATCTGATAACGCAAAATAATCGAGGTTCCGAAAGCCTGCATATTCATGTACTTGGCCAGCGCGGCCAGCTGCGGACGAGTGAAGTTATCCAGCAGCATGTCATCTTTGAACATGCGAGCGACGGTGATGAGACGCTCCTGGCTGGGCTTCTCGCCGTCGCGCACCTGGCGGAAAAACTCCTCGAACTCGGTTTGCTGCTCTTTCGACTTGAACTCGGGGAGCTTCATCGTGTCGCGCTTGATCGTGTCGCGCAGATACGTGCCTACGTCGTTGCGCGTTTTACCCAGCTTCATTGCCTTCTTCTTCTTGGCCGAGGAAGTCTCGTAGACGGAGGGCAGCATGTTCGGGAACAGCTTGAGGGCAATGGGGAGCAGCAGCTCCGCAAAGGGAACGAGAATAAACACGCTGAAGGGCAAAACGCGCACGATGTCTTGGATCGTCCGCTTGAGCTGGCGGTCCTCACGGCGGCTCAGCTCGCGACCGCTGGCAAGCTTGAAGGCCAGCTTCGTGGAGATTTTGATCTCGTAACCCAGCAACTTTGTACCTTCCCAGTAGTGCTTGGCCTCCTTCTTCACCTTCTGCCATATTGTCAGCTTCTGCTCAGGCTCCTTGTTCTCGGACACCTCGCCTTTGTCTTTGGGCTTCGAGACCTCTTTACCATCGGACTTCGGCTTTGCCGCAGCGTCCTTCTCGGCGCGGACACTGCGGGTGGTGGCAAAGCCGCGGCCCGGCGCACCGCCCAACGCGATGCGCGGCGCCACGGCAGGCACAGCCCGGAGTCCCAGCGCTAGTCTTGCTGCTGCCGGCCGCTGCGCGGCCAGTAGTGACAGACGTAGTCCGACTCGTAGCAAACGCATAGTCGTGAGCGACGAAAAGTGGTTCACGTGGAGAAGTAACCGTCGATGGGGCTCGACGAATAAGAGCCACGGCAAATGCAGGCCTCGGGAGCAAGCATAACGTGTCGCTGCTGCGCGCGGCGGAACAGCTGCACATGGGGTTGTGCAAGTGGGACCCCGGCGGCAGTCATGCAAAACAGCGAGGCTGCACCCCCACCCAGGCTGTTTTTCATGGGTCAGCAGCCATTATAGATCGATCCCTAAGCTTGTTGGTGTAGTGTACTAGTGATCTGTTTACTTGATGCGTTTTTAGCGGATAATACTTAGTAGAATTCCACCACTCTTTCCAGGCTGTGCCTAAAGCCGTATGCATGTTGATGCCATTTTTTTCAAACCGGGTTCTTTGCTTGACTAGAGCCGCCGCTCTCCGCTCTGAAAGTGGTGTACCAATACTACTATTACTGCCACATCGCGTCGAACGGGTTCTGCCATTACGACTCGAGCGTATTCTGTAGCATCTTTTCTTCAGACCAAAAGTCAGATGCGTCAAAACCACAAACGCAAAGAGTGGAAATTAAATTTCACTTCGAGCCATGCCCAAGCGAAGAGCCGCAGATAGCGCCACTGGGCCTTCGGCCGGCTCTCGTGCCCCTAGTGGCAATTCTGATCTCCAAAAGAGCTCTGCAGTTTCTGTGAGCGACGATAATGACCCGCATCATAGCTCGGGGCCGGACGCAGGATCAGCTTCCGAGGCAGAATCTGGAGTAGAGTCAGACGCCGAGTCAGACGAGGAAGCTGGCTCTGTAAAGGCCCAGCAGAAGCCAAAAAATAAGGGCCCTCAAGCTGCCGAAGTCCGTGCTGCGCGCGAAACGAGCGAAATGTTCAAATCTAATGTGTTCAAGCTGCAAGTGGATGAGGTGTTTAAGGAGATTGCAGTAGATGCCAAGTACGCAGCCCAAGCTCGGAAGCTGCTTTTCACCCTGCGCGAGACGATTGCTGGCCTCGAACCTGTGGGGCCCGTTTCCTTCGCCGATGCTCAGAAACAGATCAACACAAGAATACCGTTCCCGACCCAGAAGGCTGATGACGCTCAGCGGTCCGAGTTTTCATTCAGGCCGCCTAATGTGGACCACGTCAACGTCATAGGCAGCTGGTCTCTGCATACGGCTGTTCGCAGGCCTGAAGGCACTGGCATCGATCTTTTCGTACCCATGGCCGCCCAGCTTTTTGAGTCAAAGGACTACCTCAGCTACCGTTATCATCGCAAGAGGGCCTTCTTCTTGGCCGTTATGGCTAGTCAACTTGCTGGATTGGGCCTTCCCCTGGACGTACGATTCACTCGATTGCACGACCATCCTGACATGCCCATTTTGCGCCTGGTACCAAGCGGAAAGCTTGGCCGACGCATCTCTATCTATGTACATGTTGGCCCCGAGCCGACGCCGTTCCCTTTTGCAAGACTTCAGCGCGACCGCAATGCCAACCGCGCGCTAGATGGCCCCACCCCGCAGTACAACTGGACAGTGCTAAGCAATATGTGCACGCTTCCCCTATTGCGGTACCTTCATGCCGCTGAGGTGGCGTCACATGCGTTTGCAGATGCTGTCAAGCTAGGCAGCCTTTGGCTGCGGCAGCGACGTTGGAGCTCGAGCCCCAATCACGGCGGTTTCGGCAGTTTTGAATTCAGTCTACTTGTAGCCGCTTTGCTGAATGGTGGTCTGGATAACGGCAAGCGCAGGCTTTTGATGGGCTACTCAAGCTACCAACTATTCAAGGGTACGCTACTGTATTTGGCTGAGCAGCAAGAGATTGCACTCACGGCCACATTGGACGGCGCCACCATGCCCAGCTCGGAGCGGGGTCTTGTATTTGCCGACATAGCCATCGATGTGCTGGCAAACATGCCTGCGTGGGCGCCCAAAATGCTGCGACACGACGCGCACCTTGCTGTGGACCTCTTGAACGATGGCTCTCGAGACAGGTTTGATGCTCTATTCCTTAGAGACTGCAGCACGCCCCACCTTCGCTATGACATAGAATTCGATGTGACACTTCCGCAGGCACTGGTGCCGCGAGCCGCTATTGACGAAATTACTGGCGTGCTCCACAAGGCTTGGGGGCCACGCTACGTAGCAATGAGTGTATGGCCCACATCGGGTAGCTCAAATACTTGGCCCCTGTCTAGCGATCCGCCGACGGCATTGACCAACTCGTTCAAGGTGGGCGCAGTGCTAGACCCGGCTCATGCCGAGAAGCGCCTGACCTTCATGGACCCCGAATTGGAGTCCTCTGATGAGTTCAAAGAATTCTGGGGCCCCAAAGCGTCTCTTCGCCGGTTCCAAGATGGTAGCATTAAAGAGGCCGTTGTTTGGTCTCACGGAATTCGTCCTATTGCACAAGAAGCTGCTGTTTATGCTCTGGCGCGACACTTGGAAGCTGATGTCGTGTTGCCTCAGCTGCTGGAAAGGCTTCTACTTGCTCACGAGCCTGCAACCTCATATCTGCCTCTGAACACAAGCTTCGACAAAATGGCTCAACTACTACAGGAAGTCAAGGGTCTGCCGCTTAGAATCGCCACTGTTTATGGTACATCAGCGTCGCTTAGGCAATGTAGTATTGTGATTCCAGAGCCGTTCGATCCCAATCAAGTTTGTGAGGCTGTTATACAACTAGAGTCAAGCAGCCGATGGCCTGCTGACTTGGAAGCTATAGAGAAAGTCAAAACAGCGTTTCTCATCAAGCTTGCGGAAATCCTCCGTAAAGATCACCCTGAGTACTATGTTGTAATTGGTCTGGAAGCAGCAGCAAGTGACCCCTCGATCGAGACAGCGTTCGCCACGATCCAGACTCCTGAGGGGTTCTACATCAAAACACGTATCATCGAGTCGAACAAGGGCCACTATGCTGATTTGGCAGACCACACCAGGCTTATGACGACGATGTGTAACCGCCACGCGGCGTTGAGTCTCACCGCTCGTCTCACGAAGCTCTGGCTTGAACGACAGATGTTGATGACGCACATTTCGGAACCAGCGGCTGAGCTTTTAGCCCTGCACGTTTTTGTGAACAGCTCTCCGTGGGCTCCTCCGGCATGTACCACTACTGCGTTTTGGCGCGTGCTAGATCTTATAGCACGCTGGAACTGGCGCGAAGACTTTCTGGCGCTGGACGTTGACCGACACGTGGATGCTGCTGAGCAACCTCTTGCTTCAGGGTGCGACATGGATGCAGAGCTCTTCCGCAGCATGGCTGCTGCTTTTGCGAAGCAGCGTCAACAAGATCCTGCTCTAACTCAAGCTCCGTGGGTCATTGCGACAAAGCTTGACGAGCGGGGTGTCAAGTGGACGGCGTGGGAGCCTCGAAGCCGAGTTGCTGCCGTTATTGCAGCTCGCGTAACCGCTCTTGCGCGTGCGGCGCGGCCCGAAAAGTCTGTATTCAAGCCCGCCTTATCAGACTTCGACGTGTGCTGGACGGTTCGTGGTCTAGACACGCGTCTACCCAAAAACATTGCCGTCTCTGATCCTCAGAAGACGATAATTGGTGCGCAGAATGTTGCTTTAGATCTTGTGCAGGCACTCATGAAGCTATACAAGGATAGCCTTGTCCTTTTCTACTCAGGCTCACTGGGACGGCATGCCCGCGAGCATAAGTTGTGCGGGATCTGGAATCGGTCGTTGGAGCCTCATGCGAAGCTGAAGGCAAACTGGCCATACATTGTCATGAAGACGGAACGTGGCTTTGAGCTAGACAAGGATGCAACAATCGCCGAGATCGAACGACTTGGCGGTGGTATGCTGACTCGTATCTGAAGGCTCGTCCTCGAGAGCGCGTCTGTACATACATATCTATGTTATAGCTTCATAAGTTACATTATCGAGGTGATAACTAACTGCGAACTTTTTTAAAAAATATGAATAAAAAAAAAAGGGAGGATGCATTGGCTGAGTAGTAATAAATAAACCATGGCGTGTTCGTGTTCGTGTTCGTATGCGTATCACTTTCCTTTACAGTTCTGACCTCAATACCTCCTACTACTAAGACCTGTCACGTAGCGGCCGAGGCATTGGGAAGGAGGGAACGCCATCGAATGGTTTAGGCCTGTGCTGTTTGCTTGGGCGCACGCGCTTACCAGCCTGCAACTCTTCATGACAGAGCTCGACCTGGTCTGGGCTCATGGAAGTAGCGTAGCAGTAGCGCTCTGTGCGACATTCGCGCTCATAACAGTCTGGTGCCGTTGATGAAAACCGGTAAGAACGCTTAACGAATTCTGTAGCAAAGTCCTTGTCCAAAAGCAGCTCGGTGGCTACGCGATGCCAGAACTTACCATTCAACGGCTCAGTGTCCGACCAATTAAATCTGGATCCGTATAGGTCTCGCGCAGAGTAGAGAACAGACCAGTCGAGCCGCGGCGTGGACAGCCACGGCAGACCGAAGTAGGGCTCGATTTCTGCGGCCACAGTGACTGCATCCATGATCTCGAAGGTGTTTGTGTCCACCTCGTAATAGCGCCACCCTGGATTCAGATCTGTATAGGGGGTGATTGAGGGGGCGACCCAAGCCACATTGAGTGCGTTGTCCTCCGACTTGTGAGTAGCATTGTTACCGTAGAGCACGGTGAATTCATCGAGATGAGTATGTCCGAAGAACTGGCCCGAGATGGTGTCGCTAAACCGCTCGAGAATGGCAGCAAAGAAGCTAGCCGCCGGTGGGAGCGCCTCGTCAGGCAGGCCGCCGGGGGAGATGTGGGCCTGAACCCAGGCGCGGAGACCTCGCTCCTCGCAGTCGATGAGTTCGTCAATCAGGAACTGCAAGATGCCACTCGGATCGGGGTCATCCATGTCAACATAGTTGTAGAAATTCCACCGGTACCAGTAGTTGGAATTGAGGGAGATTATCTTAAGGCCATGAACAGGCTCGACAGAGTATCCGCCGTGAGTGATGCGTACCTGGTCGGCGGCTTTGCCCTTGACCCAGCCGAAATCGGACCACAAGTGCTCCATGAGCTCGATGTTGAAAGTGGTGCGGTCCGCATAGGGCGAGCTCGGAGGAGGCTCCTGACTGTATGGATAGCTGTCGTGGTTTCCGAGCACGGCATATACGGGCACGTCACCAAGATGTCGTTTCAGGGCGCGCATTGTTTCTGCTTCCTCGAGCTGCGTGTCGTGCTTGCTGATGAACACCGGGTTGTGGTCGACCATGTCGCCCGTGAAGAGCGCGAAGCTGTAGTCGAGGCGCTCTGTGTCGTGCATGGCGCTTTCCAGAAGCGCCGGGGGCGCGTCGCAGCGCCAGTGTCCGAACTTGGGTGCAGGCAGGGCATCGGCAAGAGGGTCTTGGAATGAATAGGGGTCGCAGCACATTGCGCCCAAACAGTTTGCCGCCGCTCCGTCGGTGTAATTAATCGATAGGTGGACGTCGCTGACATGCAGGACCTTGAAAGTGGATCCGCTGCGCTCGCGTCTGGCCAGCTCGGGCTTCTGCGGCCAGTACACGCTGTAGTCGACATGGGGAGTTTGCGGACGCGGACACGCGTTGGAGAACATGTAGTGACACAGGTACTCTCCGTCGAGGCCCTCTGTGTCCATCATGCTAAGGGTGTTTGCGAAGTCGGGAAGGAACGAGAAGCCGTCCGTGGCGGAGGAGAACTGGTAGAGATGCAGGTTTTCGCAGACCTTTTTGAAGAGGCCGTTTGGCCGGGCGCGGCTGCTGCACACGCCGTAGAGCACGGCAGCCAGGGTGCCGTGGTCGTGCGCGGCGGCCTGCTGCAGCACGTGCAGCACCTTCTTGCAGGAGCGGCAGGGCGCGCTCTTGTACGCGCTGTTCAGCCGGTCGAAGAGCGTGACCAGCGGCTGCACTTGGGGGGTCTCTACGTGCTGCAGGTCGCTGGCCGGAATGGGCTGCGCCCCGGGCACCCAGAGCCAATTGAGACCCCAGGAAAACGCCGCGGCGTGCTGGAGCAGGAGCGGCGCCACCCAGAGTAAGAGGGCGAGCATGTCTGCTTGGTGAACGCTTGTGGCGCGAGGCTTAGTTGATTTGCAGCGCGCGCGGTCTCAGGGCAGCAGCGGCAGTGGCCCAACGAGGACGCGAAACGGGCTGCACCAGCTCGACCTTTCCTTACTCGGGAAAGACCTTCGATGGGGCACGTAGCGCGGAAGCTGGGCGCGCACTGTTTCGGGACATCCACCTTAGCTGCCGAGGGGGGAGGGAGAGGAGCAGGGTCGGAGCCACAGGGTAGCGGCTAGGGTCAAGCGGGACGAGTGTTTATCGCTTCTGCAGCAGCACCGCGCGGCCTGGAGCCGCAAATGGTGCGTGCGTGCGCGCGCCGACCAGAGCCAAGGGCAAAAATACAGCGGCGCTCTGTTGGCCGATGCGATCTGCCAATTGCGGCCCTGCCCCGCCAAGCGCACGTAGCCCACAATGGTTTTCATGTTGACGGTGGTTTCTTGTTGACAATACCTGTCGCGCAGTTGGCGGCCTTCCTGCCCAGCCGCAATTGGGCTCCAGATGCCCAACAGCCGCGGCTCCGAGGACTTCTCCATTGCTCGCCACGCGGGCTACGCGCGCGGCGTGTGCGGCGGCGGTGCTGGGATCGACCCCGGATCGCCCCCACGGTTGCCATCACGTGTGAAGCAGCGACCGCCCGGCCAGTGCAACGAAATGGCGGAGCCGCGGAGTGAAGGCTCGGATGCGTCGACAACGACGCTGAGAGGGTCGCAGCGGGGCTCGCACGGCAACCGGACCTCGCGGCCCAGCTCGCCGCCGCACACGCCGCCAGCAGGCTCGGGCGACGAGGCGTCCGAGCGCTCGGCGCTGCTCGCGCCGCGCGAGGCGGCGGTCGACCCGCTGAACCAGAAGAACGCGCGCGTGTACCGCGCCGTGCTCGTGGTGCTGTTCACGCTGTCGCTGTTCTGGCTCGCGCTGCTGTCAATTGACCAGCTCATCTCCATCGGCGTGGGCAGCGTGTTCGGCTCCGGGTTCGAGACGTTCACGGTGAGCCTGCTCGGCTTTGCGAGCATCGGCTTCTCGCTGCTGTTCTACGCGGCGCCCAGCCCCAGTGACAGGGTCCTGAACCTGCTGTGCGCGGCGCTGCTTGTCGTCGACATGCTCGTGATCAGCATTGTGGACCAGCTGCGGCACCGCTACGGCGTCGTGCCCATGCTCATTGGCTTCGGCGGGACAATTCTGGCGTTTCTGCTGGGTAGCATCTCCGACACGGTTGTGCAGCACGCGCGCGACGAGGAGCAGGAGCGCGTGCTGGGCCACTCGACGAACCGCCGCTCCATTCTCGAGTGGATCAGCATTGTTGCCTCTAACATCGTGCGCGCCGGCATTCTCGTCAGCGTTGTGCTGCTCAGCGTGAATCTTGTGTTCGATGCCGCCGATGCGCACGTCCAGGTCGGCAGCCTCGTGCCCGTTGGCGGCACGCCCGACGGCATTAGCGACGCTACTATGATCCACTTAGCCTGTACACCGGCCGGCACTGATGGCCCTGTGGTCGTGATCGAGGCCGGCGAGACCTCAGGAGAGGAAATGGTCACCTGGGTCCAGCGCGCCAAAGGCGTGAAGGCCGTCTGCTACTGGGACCGGCCCGGCCTGGGTCTGAGCGACAACGCGCCGAGCCCCATTGGCATTGATGCGGTAGTCTCGTACTTGGTGGCCGCGCTCGAGCAAGAGCTGCCGAACTTCCGGGACGAGCGCCTTGTGCTGTTGTCGCACGGCGTTGGGTCGCTGTACTCGCGCGTGTTTGCCAACAAAATCACGAACCAGCTATCTGGTCTCATGCTGGTCGATCCCCTGCATGAGGAGCTGTTCTACGCAAAGCAGACGGCTTACTATGGCCTGAAGGAGTTCATCAAGGGCGTGTTGACGCCGCTCACTGTCGAGAAGTTCGAGGGACTGATCATGGGCCAGGACGCCGAGGACCGGCTGTTCGGCTTGCTTGAGCACACGCAGCCAAGACTGCACAAGGCCATGCTGCAGCAGCAGGTCAGCGCGCGGCGGCGGTCGGCCCTGGACATTGGGCTCGCCACAGCGTCGCTGCCGCGCGATGTGCCCTTGCTAGTCGTGTCATCGGCAGACATGTGCCAGTCCAAGACATGGAACCGGTACCAGCGGCTGATGTTGAAGCTGAGCGACCGCACAATGGCGTGGAAGATCTTGGACGGCCCGCATAACCTGTGGTGGAACAAGCGGTCCGAGCGCGATCTGACGGTGCTACTTGAGTCATTTGTTCAGTATATTCATTAGTGCCCTCTCCTACAAAAGAAGCCCAGTTTAATCTCGTATATTATTACCATAATAGCATTTCGACAAGGCGAAGCTCAGACGCGATAGACGGAGAAGCGGAAGCTAGGCGCGAAGGAGCAGTCGACGGATCGGGATGCGGCAGTAGACTGAGAAGCAATGAAGAGAGGAGCAGACGGATAGGAAGACGGCAGTAGACTGAGAAGCAATGAAGAGAGGAGCAGTAGACGGAGCAGTAGACGGAGCAGTAGACGGAGCAGCAGACGGAGGAGCAGTAGACGGAGTAGTAGACGGAGCAGTAGACGGGGGAGCAGTTAGAGCAGCAGACGGAGGAGCAATAGACGGGGGAGCAGTAGACGGGAGAGCAGTAGACGTTAGAGCAGTAGACGTTAGAGCGGCAGACGTTAGAGCAGCAAAGGGACAAACACTAAGGCTCAACTGCATTGCGCATTTGCCAACACGTACAATGCTGCGTGAACTAGCCCCTTGATATCTCTGCTTGCCCTCATTACGGGCAAACACCCCAGTCAAACAGCGCATTCAAGGCACACGCAGAGAGAGTGAAGTGTCCCCAGAGCCCTCCTGCCGCCCACGCGGCTACGTTGTTGCACAGAGTCGACACAACGACTATGCATTTGGAAAGGATGCATTCGTGAGCGAGATCGAAAAGAGATACATAGAACATAAGAATAAAGATTCATAGACCAGTTGACAGAAAATGAACAGGTAATAAATTAGGCCCGCCACGGCCAGCGCGGAGAGCATGTGAAGATGAAGGCGGTGGGATAGTTAGAACCCGTTTAGAACTCACTTGCCATCGATGTCCTCGTCCTCGTCGGAAACATCGGCCTCCTCCAAGTCGAACGTGTCGCGACATATAGGACACTCGAAAAAGGGATACTTCTGCACAAGCATGGTTCGGATGCAGCGGTAGTGCCACAAGTGGCAGCACGGTGACACAAACAGGGCGTCTAGAGGCGACATGCTCTGCAGGCAAATGACGCAGCTTTCTAGCTGCGAGTCTCCCTGGCCGACATGCGCGCGCAGCTGCTCGAATTGCCTGCGATGGAACGTGCTTGGCTTGCGGTCCGCGCCGCCGTCGATCTCAACGCGCACCTTGATGGCGCGGAATTGCGGCTCCGTGCCGCCACGGAAGTTCACGCCGAACTGCAGTACATCGCCGGACCGCAGCGGGCGCCGCTCCGACACAGTGGACGGCAGGCCCAAGCGCTGGCTGTTCAGCCACGTGCCGGAGCTGGATCCTATATCGCGCGCGTACCACTGGCCGTCATCGAGAATGAGCTCGGCATGCGCGCGGCTTACAACCTTCGACCCGTACACAATTGGCCGCGGCTCGCCCTCCGTCGACACGTCGGTGCGGCCCAGGCGGATGACGCCATTCGAGTGCAGCGTGCGCATGATTGCTTTCGCGCCCGTGCGATTAGTCTGGTCGTGGTCATGGTCGACGAGCGGCAGCAGGCGCACGCTGTGCTTGCGCGACTCGGCGTCAGCCAGCTCCGACTTGGCCACCGTCGCCGCGCCCTCGCGCACACCACGGCTCGGCATCTCCAGCATTGTGCGCCGGTTCACTAGCGTGCCAACGGACTCCTGCAGGTAGCCGGGCACGGCGGGCCCGGCGGGCGCGTCCTGTAGCTCGGGTCCCTCTGCGTTCACCATTTTCTACCAAGCAGGGCGCGTGTAGGATCTAGGGGAGAGGCCCGGGAGGCAGCTGTGGAGAGAGAGGCTACTAGGGGGGTGGAGGACGGTTGTTGTTGTTATTATTTGTCACACTTCACCCACCTCACCCACTGGGGAAGGGGACAGCAGCGGCGGCCGCAGCCCTGGTGGGACTGGAGAAGGGTCGCGAGTGAGCTGCCAGGAGCCCCGGAATGGCGCCTAACCCTGGCTCTCCTGACGCTGGCCAAAACAACCACCCACAAGCAGCGGCATTCCCGGTCCGTCCTCTCTGCGTTGGGAGAAACACCCACGCACGTGACGCGGTGTGCGCCGGCCCGGAACACCCTCGACGGAAACACCCTAGACCACCACACAGGTCGGCCCATGCTCGCGCCGGGCAGTCTTGTTGTCGCCTTTTCTCCCAACCCAATTTTTTTTTTTTGGTTGCCCAGTGCCTTCATCACCACCACCACCCTTCGGTCTCGGGAAGGGGCTCCGTGGTGTTCTGTGCGCCCCGTTCGGGCTCGCTAGCTCAAAAGGTATGTTGATGATGGCCTAAGGGCATTATTATAAACCCAGCTCTTCGATTGCAACCATGAGACGAACCAGTCGTAGACTGAACCTTCTGAGACGTGCTAACCCTTTCGCCAGACCAACTCTGCATGAACCGCCCAGATTAAGTTGTAGCGCTAGACCTAGATATAGTTAGTTAGCCTCGTTACCGTTTTGCCGCTGCCGCGCGCACATGCAGCAGATCGCCGTCGGCGACAACGTAGTCTTTGCCTTTCGTAGCGATCTTGCCTGCGCGCTTGAGCGCGGCCTCGTCGCCGCCGCTGGCAACAATGTCGTCGAACTTCGTGACCTGCGCCGTGATGAATGTCCGCGCCAGGTCGTTGTGGATGGCGGCCGCGGCCTCGGGGGCCGTCGCTCCCTGCCGGATCGTCCACTCGCGCACTTCTTCAGGTCCAGCTGTAAAGAAGCTCTGCAGGCCCAGCGCGCGGCGCAGCGCCGTGATCACGGCCGGCAGGTTGCTCTGCACGCCGCCCAGCTCGGCCAGCTCGGCGGCCCGCGCCTCGTCGCTGAGCTGCGCCAGACGGAACTCGAAGTTCACGCTCACAGGCACAACCGCAGCGCCCGGCTGCGCTTGCGCAACCCAGTCGGCCAGCGCGCGCGCGGGCTCAAACGCGTCGCCAAAGCACCAGTCCTCTTCGCTGATGTTCGCAATGTAGACGCTAGGCTTTGCCGTCAGTAGATTCAGCTGGCGCAGGTATTTGGTCTCGCGGGGGAGCCACGCAGGCTCGGCACTGCCGGCAGCGGCGCTCGCCTGCACTGAGTCGACGCGCCTCCCCTGATCAAGGGCTGCCATTGCCTTCTCGCAAACAGCCAGCATCTCGCTGGCTTCTGCGCCGGCGGCACTGCTCGCTGCAGCCGAGCGCGCCTTGCGCTGTGTCTGCTCCATGGCCTTCATCACAAACTCCATGTCTTTGAGTACTAGCTCGTCGTGGATGATCTGCGCATCGCGCACGGCGTCAACACTGTTCTCAATGTGAACAATGTCCTCGTCATCAAACGCGCGCACCATCTGCAGAAGGCCGTCAACAGCGCGGATGTGGGACAGAAACGCGTTGCCCAGCCCGTCGCCGTTCGCCGCGCCGCGGACGAGCCCGGCAATGTCGACAACTTCAAAGCTGGCTGGAATCTTCGACGCAGGCTTGTACAAGCTGGCTAGCTTGTCAAGGCGCGGCGAGGGCACGGCCACGCGAGCCTCTTCGGGCTCGATGGTAGCGAACGGGAAGTTTGCGGGGTTTCCCAGAGTGGACCGAGTCAGCGCCTGGAAGAACGTCGACTTCCCGACATTGGCAAGGCCTACAATTCCTCCGGCGAGGTTTGTCCGAGCTCTGCCGGCCAGAACCATCTATATTTCACCGCGAAAAAAAATGCCGGCAGCGTCGCGCACCCTGGCCCTGCTGCAGCCTGCGGCCTAACCCTTATTGCGAGAGCCCACAGAGCCACCGTCAAAGAGTAAAGTAAAGTGGGCCACGCTGGGCTGACTTCGGCCCGAGCACTCAAACTGAAATGGCGCTTATCAGTCCTTTAGCCCTGAAAATCCTGTGCGCCAACTTTTTTGGTGTGGCTATTGTATCTGTAGCGGCGCCCTGAAAACAACAAGTTCTGACAACCTTATCCACGAGGGCAAACGACTGGGACCGTGGGCTCTCACATGAACATGCACGCTCGCGAGAACACAGAAACTTGCATAGAAGGCGCCTATTTAGCCGCGGCCCTCACAACGTGTAAAGAACGAACTGCGTAACAACCCTAAACCTCTATGTGCCACTAGGCGACCAAGTCTGGCGCGGACATCACACAGACTACTACGCGTGCGCCCGCACGCACAAGCCGCACCACCCCGCTGTGACGAGGCCTATATTTTAGCGATGATGCATGGCAAGGCACTCCTGTCCTCTTGAAGAGGTGTTTTTTTTACAATTGTTAAAAGAAAGTCTGGAAAGGCACTTGCCACTAAAGGCTTTTTAGTAGCCACGCAAGGCTTTTAGCAGCCACTAAAACGCCACAGGCGACCTCTGTCGCGCGGCTAGAACAGTACCAGTGCCAGTTCGTAGATGCATCAGTCTACGTGCTCGCTATATTTGAGCAATGTACTCGCGGTTTTCGCACGCTTCAGGGAGCTCTGTCGCACTCTTGAGCGTTCTGACCGTTTTATCCACGATCTCAGGGTCTACCGTTGCCGCATCCGAGCTGAAGGTGACCGTCTGCAGCCACGCCCGTGCGTCCGCCTCAGAGTAGTCGAAGTGAGTGTGGATGTACTCGATACTTTCATCCGCATGGCCGTTGAAGTACGCGATTCCCTCGTTCACGGCTGCGGCAAACGCCGCAATGGCGGTTTTCTGCGCCGTCACGTCATTGCGCGCAACAACGACCCAAGACGGCCACGGCGTGTAGATCTCGCCAATGCGCTTGATTTCGCCGCTATCATAGTACTTCTTTGATGTGAAGTGCTCCCACATGAAGAAGTCGGCCGCACCGTCGTTCACGGCCTCGCGCAGCTTCACAAACGTGTTCAGCGGCTTGTACTCAAACGGCTGCGTCCAGCCCTGTTGCTGCTGCAGCACGCGCGACATGACATCCGACCCGGAGCCCATGCGTGAGACGCCGCATTTGGCGCCCTCGAGATCGCGCACGCTGGCCGGCGTCGCCCGTCCAGACCCAGTGCTCACGGCCCAGCACAGCGGGCTCTGCACATAGGTGCCCACAAGCTTGTAGTGCTTGGCACCGGCAGCAATGCCTCGAATGAAGGCCTCCGTCAGACCAACCGCAACGTTGATGGACTCATCCTGCAGGCTCTGGATTAAATGGCCAGTGCCTGAAGGGTAGGGCCGAAACTCCACTTCGACGCCGTGCTTCGCGTAGAAGCCGTGCCGCTCAGCCAGGAAAAGCGGTGTCGCAAAGTGCTCTGGAACGTACCCCACAACCAACTTCATTCTGTCCGTCTCCAAAAGCGCCTCCGCCTACTTGTGTGGTTGTACTTGCTGCGCGAAGAAGGGTCGCACAACCGGGTTACCTAAGGGCTTGGCCGACTGGGCTGACCAAAAATAACAAGCCGCTAGCGCGCGCGGTCTGACCACCAGCTTGCCGATTATTACTACGAGCCACGAGCCCCAAGCACGTCTAGAATTCAAAGGAATGCGGGTCCTCCTCCATCGTTTCACCAAGCACTCAGAGAGGGAGCGCAGCAACGCGTTGGATCGTGCCAAACCACCGAAGTGCCAGAATCGATGAGGAGTGCCATTAGTACCATGATTTACACCTACTACAAAGAGGCTGGAGATGCTGCGCAGGCCTGAGTGAAGACATCGTGTGGACTAAACCCGGCTGCTTTAGCGATCTCGCCCTGCATAAACGATGTGCCCCCCTTCACGTGACGCGTTCTTTTTTCTTTTGAAAACGACGCTAACGGCGCCATGCGCGCGCGTGTGTAGAGAGAAGCACGCGCCTCGCAAATTGCAATAACCAAGCTTCTATTCAATCATGGCTGCTGAAATGCAGTGACGTTATATGTTAGGGGAAAGGACGGCCTTCCACCAAAGATTTACTGGCGCACATGACAGGCTGGCAAGGTCGCGAACCTATTGCGGCAAAACCGTTAGTTGCTCATGCAAACGCTCATTCCATGCGATTAGTGTCAGGGCAGAAGTGTTAACGCCCGCGAGGGAGAAAATTAGAACTCTTCGAAAGGCATGCATGCGGGCAGCCCAACCTGCTGGAGCTGACATTATGAAAAGCAGCAGCAGAAGACTATTGCGTCTTCCACTCACCGCCATCCTCCTCGACGTCGACGCGGTACTCATATGCTTTGGAGCCCTTTGTCGCGTCACGCAGCGAGTTGTAGTGAGCCCCGAGACCGAATTTCTGCTCGTAAAATGCAAGATGGAAGCTCTCAACGTTGGGATAGTTCTCCTCGTTGATTACTAGGGGAGCGTGCGTGGCGAAATGCACCGAGATCGGCACCTCGTACAAACAAGAGGCGGCCATGATCTCGCAGTCGCCGCCCCACATAGCAGTGTTCTCAAGGTCGTTCGTATACTTGTCGATGTCGACAACTTCGCCGGTCTCGTCCTCAACTAGGTAGGGAATGAAGTCATCTGGGTGGTTGCGAATGAAGTTAGCCAGGTCTGAGCGCAACTGCTGGGCGGAGACCGTGACTTGGCGCCTATGACAGAGCTGGTCTGAGAGCGAGTGGAAGAGACAGTGTCCATCGGGCTTCACCTCGAACTCGACCAGGCCCGCCTTTGTGATCATCATTCCCATGCCCTTCAGCTCGATAGCGCGCTTGTCAGGCACCGACGCAGCCTCGGCCTCAGCCTCCTCCACCAGGCGCGCGCGCTCGACTTCGCGCTGATGCAGCTTCTCCTTCCGCCGGTTGCGCTTCTTGCCGCTGTCGGCGCTGGCCTCCGCCGCCGCCGGCTGTGGAGTCGCCGAACCCTCGGACGCAGGCGTCGACGCCGCAGGCGTGGGCCTCGAGCTCACAGAGTCAAATTCGATGCTGTCCCTGTCGATTTCCACCGTCTCCGAAACCACAGAGCCCTTGTCGCTTGCGCTTGCGCTTGTGCTCGAGCTTTTGTGCGGATGCAGCACTCTGTGGATGCTCTCGTGAATATGGTGCAGATGCGGGTGCTTGATCTCGCCCTCACTTGGCGTGGTCTGTGACGGGGGCTTCTCGTCGACAAACTCCACTGCCTCCTCGGTCTTCTCATGCTTGTTCTGCTCTATGCCCATGCCAGCGAGTAAGCGCGACGCGAAGCTGGCATCGTCGTCGCCGTCACCAGACCCAGACTCCTCGAAGACGTAATCCTTCTTAGATTTCGTGTTGCGGCCCATTGCAAACAGAGATTGGCGCCGCCCGGCGATCTAAATTATGTTGCTGTATAAAATTCATCGTGGACTGCCGGTCACGGGACCGGGAAAACCGTCAATCGCTCACACCGCCCGCCCGCGCTGCTCAGCGGCAAGGGCAGCGGTGCAGCGTGCATATGACAACGATGGTGGTTATTAACCATTTGCAGTAACAATATAGATTGATGGAAGATGGAGGAATGGTAGGAGGAGAAACAGAGGATTTTTAATCGTGTCGCTTGTCTTTGTCGTTGATACTTTTTTCGGGTAACACACCTTTGCAGTAACCGTTCGGGCTCTCGAGCCTGGCGGCAACCGCTTTTTTTGTTTGAGAAGATTTTCTACTCGTTTTCTTTCAGAGCCAGCCAGCCAGACATGCCGGCCGCTTAGTTGCGCCGGGACTCCACGATCCAGCACTAGGACCGCGGCCGTGACCAGGATGAGGGGCTGCGGCGATTCTATCACGCCGTGGCAACCACCTAAGCATGGATGGCATTGCATCCATTGCTGCAGCGCTATTAGTTGCGGGAGCGAGGACCGTCCATTGTGTACATGAATGCAGGCTGCACTGGCGGCGGCATCTGCGGCGGCATCTGTACTGACACCGGCGCAACAGCGGGGGCGTGGTTGGACTCTTGGCTCTGCAGGCCCATGAAGCCAGGGTGGGGAGCAGGGTCCTGCGGCGGCTGGCGGCAGCGTGTCTTCTGGTGTCTTAGCAGATGATCTCTGCGAGTGAACTTGCGGTGGCACAGAGGACACTCGAACGACTTCTCCTGGTGCGTGCGCATGTGCTTGGCGAGGTTGCTGCTCTCCGCAAACCGCTTGTCACAGCCAGGGAACTTGCACACGAGCGGCTTCTCGCCAGTGTGTGTGCGCTGGTGAACAATGAGGCCCGAGTTCGCGCGGAATCGCCGCCCGCACATGTTGCACTTGAACGGCTTCTCGCTCGAGTGCGAGCGCTCGTGCATGCGGCGCATCGACTCGCAGCTCAGCGGGCGCCCGCAGATGCGGCACTTGAATTCATAGGTCTTCGCATGGGTCTGCAGGTGTCTGATCAGCTTCTGACGCTGGCCAAAGGGCCTTCCGTCCCGTGGGCACCCCTTCCAGGAGCACGAGCACATGGATGCGGGCTTCTCCATGACGTGGCAGTGGGCAATGTGTGCGTGCAACTCCGGGCTGGTCATGAATGTCTCTCCGCAGCACTCGCCGCCGTTATGTGAGCACCACATGCAGCGGTACACCCCCGAATCAGGGTCGGAGCCGGCTGCGGGCGCGCACGCGGCAGAGGCGCTCGACGGCAGTTGCGGCAAAGAGCCAGGGTCGATGCGAGGCATGCTCTGATGCGAGCAGCACTCCGAGGTGCCGCCGCAGCCATCACTGGAGCCCGAGTGCGAGCCGCAGGTGCATGCACAGATAGAGGGGGTCCCGCTCAGAGAGTCGGTGGATGAGTTCAGGCGCACGAACGCAGCGCGCTCGGCCTGCTTCTCGGCCGCCGAGTCCTCAGACTTGGGGGATGGCAGGGTGCAGCCCTGGGCGGTGCTCTGGCACTCGTGCAAGTGCGGGTGCAACGAGCCCTGCATGTGCGAGTCGCGCAGGTGCTGCATGATCTGGTCGATCTCAAACAGCTCATGACACGCGTCCCAGTGGCACTCAATGGTCTGGCCTGACGAAAGTGGGACCTCTGGCTGCCGCGGTTGCGGGCTGGCGGGCGTCGGAGCCAGGTAGGTGGGCTCCTCAGTGCTTTGCATGAAGTGCCCATATATGTGTCGGTCAAGATCCGCCTCATTGTTGAACAGCACGTCGTCGACGTGTGTGTCCCAGTGACAGTACAGCGGCTTTTGATCGGCCTCTGAAGTCCCATTCATGGCGGTACTGTTGCTGCACTAAAAATTTCGGGAACCAAAGTGGTTAACCATGAGGGTACCCACGAGCTGTCGTGTGACATCGCTAATCGTCGTCACGTGCATGATATCCCCGCGTGATCGCACGCATCTCTCTGCTCGTCCCGCTTGGCTGCTGCCGCTGCCGCTGCCGCCCTGCTAAATTCACACACACACACCCTTCAGTGCTCGTCTTCATTAGCCATTCGGCCACGATACGGCAGCGGCGGCATCTAAGTGGTTTGCATTTCTCGCCCGTTGCCAACCTTAATACATGTGCCTTAAATAAATATTCAGTCCTGACTGTGAGTGTTTAGATGACATGGAATTCCCGGCTGCTCCAGCTCTGTTCTAACTGAGCAGCTCTGGAGCTCGCTCGCCAATCAGAGTCGGTGTATACCACTTGGCCAGTCCAAGACGCACGGCTTATGAACCGTTGTCGGAACCTCGAGTTTCACCATACCTGTCTGCGAGAGCTCTTGGATTGGTTATCATGCACGCCGTATTTAAGATTTAGGAGCCGTCAGAGAAGGGGCAGTTGGGGGAAGGGGAGGTGTGAACGCAACTGGTGTTGTTGGCTCAGCACCGATCGCGGTACACCCTGAAGTGCTTATCAATACGCGTCGAAGACCCGCTAAGCCCCCTTGATGGCTCTGCAGCTGCTCGCGCACTATGTTTCATTTTCTCCCTTGATGAGGATGTTTTAGGCGCTTTGGGCTGGCTCTGTATCAGTATTCTGGTGCCCGTGCTTTTTTACGCGCTGGTTTCACATGGCGCCCAGCCCCATGCACGCACGCACGTCTCAGCAGCGTTCAGCCAGCATCATTTGCGTGCCCACGGACAGAACCCTAATTTCCCCCAGTCAGTGCATCTTCGCCATCCCCGCGTTTGTCATAATTCGTAGTGCCCCAGGCTGCGGGGTGGGTCGCGGTTAACATCATGCATCGCTAGCTCCGAAACTACGAGCCAGAGTGCACTGCGCGGAGTGCATCTGCAGATCCTTGAGTCACCCATGCACCACCCCGCGCCGCCTGAGAAGCTTCGCGCCATTTATGGCGGGGATCGTGGCTTGCCACCGTCCCTTGCAGATCTAATGTGCTAGGGCAAGGGCCGCTCAGTTACGCTGGGTTGAGGATTCATGTAAAAAGGTGAATGAGATAACCACCTTATGCAGGGCTTCGTCGCCTACATACCTACTACGTAGCGAGGCTGGTTATTTATAAACTAGTGGTCACCCTCTTATAACAGAGAAGACCCCGGATCCATGAGCTCGCGCATGTGTTCGCGGGCATGCGCAACGAAGCTGCTCGTGGCCCTCATAAGCGCTTGTTCGCTCACTGCCCTTCTTTTAATGACCAGCGTGAGGTCCAAGCTTATCCAGCTGTCTGACTCTCGCAAGGGGGCTCCTGAAGACCTGGATTTCATGAACAATGAACCAGGAGACCGTGTCGAGCCCCTAGATATGAAAGCGGCCGTAGAAAAGCTGCGGTCCGAGGGCCTCGACTATAGATTCGAGTGGTCCCACTGGGTGAACTTAGCCAACAGTGAGCTGTATGATTATGGAAACCTTGACCCCGCATTTTACCCGCACCTGAGCTCCATTGATGATTTATCGCAAATGACAATGCCATTCACAGTTAAAACCACCCAGCGCGAGGCGGCAATGATTGGGGAACTATACTGCCGCCATCGCATGCCTGCCCCAGCTCACATCGTTGCGATGCCGGAGCTAACGAATGGAACTGCAGAGTTGCCCGAGATTTGGCCGGTCCGCCATGCCTCATCAGAGCTGGAACATTTGCAATACGGCCATTCAAACTATACCAAGCAGACGCTAAGCACCACTTTCTCGGCGCCTGACCTGGCCAGCAGTGACTCGGCCGTGCAATTGTTGCCTGAGATCAGCGACGACCTTTTCCGCTGGGACGCCAGAGATACCTCTGAAAGGCTAGAGACAGGCAGCCCCGAGGAGCAGGCACACGCTCAGATGCTACGCTCGGCAATAGCGCACGTCAAAACCTCGGGTAAACACTTCGAAGAAACCCGCCTTCTCCACGACAACAAAGCCTTGGGCAACCACTACGACTGGCGCTTCTACCGAGGCGTAGAGTCGTGCTCCGAGCGCGTACAAACAATCCATGCCTTGGCTCGTACATGGAGCCAATTCACCACTCAGTTTGGCATCGAGGCCTGGTGGGCGCATGGTAGTGTCTTGGGCTGGATGTGGAACGGCCTGGCCATGCCGTGGGACACAGACACAGATATACAGGTCCCGGTGCAAACGCTCGACCGGTTGGCGTGGGAGTTCAATTACACACTTATAACACAGGCGCCCTCAGAAGGGTCGCGTGCCTATCTTCTAGAAGTGAGTCCTTGGTATGTCGAGCGCGAAAACGGAAACGGGCTGAATGTCATTGACGCACGTTTCATTGACATCACTACTGGCACCTACGCTGACATCACGGGCCTCGCATACTACGGGGAAAACACAAAGGTTGCATGTAAAAGCCCCCACTACTACTCGAAGGATGAGATTTCTCCCCTACGTCGTACAAAATTCGAGGGCGCTACCGCTTATGTGCCGGCAAAGTTTCCAGAGATTTTAAAGAGTGAATACTCAGAGGCGTACAGCCCGACTTTTGAAAGCTGGAAGTTCAATGCAAAGTCTAGGCTTTGGAGCGCTATAGAGGGAGAGCGTGAGCAGGAAGACAAGTATTATGACCGTGCTTTGTACACTCCTGTTGAGCTGGTCCCCTGGAGCGACTGTAAGTACCACCTGTACGGAACGTGCGACAAATACGAGATTGCCGAGTACGAAACTACAAAAGACTATACCTTATCTCATGAAATCGAGATGGATTTGTGGGAGCAAATCTCTGTTGGTGGTGGTGACATTGATGAAGCTCGCACCTCCAGCGCCGTGCCGACTCTCCTCGAACTTCTCCAGACTGAGTACTCACCGATGCATCGCAAACCAGAATAAGATGTGGGTGGCCAACAAAAACATTAGTCGCAATATCACAGGTGGCGCTTGAGTCATTTATGTCCACACACACAACAACACAAACACACACTCTCTCTTACCATCATGACAATTCTAAGACTTCTTATCTGAGTGAAGCGTTGAATTCGTTGAAGGCTCTAGAGACTTTCAAGACCAGACAAGCAACTTCTTTCTCTTTCGCAGCGGGCCTCCTTACCAGGCCTTGGTTTCGTTTCCGCGCCGCGGGTTAGTAACCTCTACATAATAGGCTTTCAAGGCAAAAACACACTATAATAGTCGCAGTCGAGCCAGAACTACCATTGAAAGCGCTCTGCATAGCTAGTTTTGACACAGACGCTTTCGGACTATGCGTCCAGCCGCCGCTTGACCTCGCTTAATCTCGGTGCGGCTGGCCCTTGCCCTTCCTGTTTGATGTGCGTGTGTGTGTTTTGATCATCGAGGCTGGTTCCCTGAACAGGCATTCATTGCGACTCCACCCACTTAGTGTGAGCTCTCTCGCCACTGAGGTTATGCCGTATTTGGAGCCACGAGCCAGCCAGTAATGAATGAAAATAAAGAATTGCCCGAATCCCTCGTGGCGTTCGAGCGGGCGCTAAGTAGCGATGGGTCCGAGGACAAAATCATCAGTGCGAACGACTGGGCGCCTCTGAACACGCCGCTCAAGCGTCGCAAAACACCACCTCACACTGCCCGAGACGACGAGTACGGGATTGCATACACAATTCTTCGCTGGCCCTTGCTCATTGGCCTGTTGCTGTGGGTTTGGTTCCTTCTTGCCATCTACTTTTTACTGAGGTTGTGGGTGGTTTCAAATGAGTCCATTGTCGTCTGGACAGGCCGCCGTCGCATGCTGCGAGACAAGCTGAGAAAGGCCTCAAGCTATGGCGAGTGGTTGAATTGGGCTGAGGTGCTCGATGCATATCTGGGGCTCATTAATTGGAAGCGCGATCCTAAGTCGCGCTACTACGACTGGCGCACCGTCGAGCAGTTGAATACCGAGCTTAGTTCCATCAAGTCAGGCCCCTTTCATAACGAGGAGGACAAACCGATAGTGGAGCGTTTGTGTGTCATTCTGGAGGGCGCTCTCAAGTACAACTTTTCTGGAATCCACAACCCGCAGCTCTTTTCGCAGTGCTACTCGGGCACCAAAAACGCCGTCACGGATCTCAATCGTTTAATTTTGCAACGGCTTCATGAGATTGCTGCTACGAGCGACCAAATCTTACCGCGAGAAGCCAAAGACATACTGTTTCGGTCGTTCGACAAGAATCTTGGTCGCTCAGCATTGTCACTGAGCGGTGGTGCATCCTTTTCATATCGGCACTTTGGAGTCGTGAAGGCACTGCTCGACCAGGACCTGCTGCCGGATATCATAAGTGGTACATCGGGCGGCGGGTTAGTGGCGGCATTTGTTTGCACGCGCACAAATAACGAACTGCGGGAGTTGTTGAACCCAAAGCTCGCGGAGCATCTCACAGCCTGTTGGGAGCCGTTTCCTGACTGGTTCATAAGATGGTGGAAGACTGGCGCCAGATTTGACTCACTGGATTGGGCGGAGCGGACGAGGTGGATCACGTTAGGTGACTTGACCTTCAAAGAGGCGTACGAACGCACGGGACGCATTCTAAACATTTCAACGGTGCCGGCTGATCCCAATTCGCCAGTCATTTTACTGAACCACGTAACGAGCCCCGACTGCGTTATCTGGTCGGCGATTCTTGCGTCGGCAGCGGTGCCTGGCATCTTGAACCCGGTCGTGCTGATGATGAAGACTCGGCGAGGCGAGTTCTTGCCTTACTCTTTCGGCTCGAGGTGGAAGGATGGCAGCCTGCGCACGGACGTCCCACTTCAGGCTCTCAACACATACTTCAACGTGAGCTTCAGCATTGTGTCGCAGGTGAACCCGCACATCCGCCTTTTCGCGTATTTGCCGCGCGGCCAGGTTGGCCGTCCCGTGAGCCACAAGTTTAGTAGGTCTCGCTGGCGCGGCGGGTTCCTGTTTTCTGCCGCAGAGCTCAGCGTGAAGCTTGAAATCAAGAAATGCCTCAAGCTTGTTAGAAACCTCGACATCATGCCCCAGCTAATGAACCAGGACTGGTCGAATGTATTCTTACAGCGCTTCTCGGGTAGTGTGACGGTATGGCCGAAGATAGCGCTGCGCGATTTCTGGAATATTCTGGCGGACCCAAACGAGGAACAGCTGGCGGCCATGATGGACGCCGGCGAGAAAACCATCTATCCGAAGGTTGGAATGATTCGCCTATTCATGGAGCTCGAGCGCGGCGTGCGTGCGGGCCTCCCCAACTCTCAAGCTTAGCGTCCTCTACCGCAGCCTTTAGCTCAGCGTGAGTATGGCAATCTCAGGGCGTCTATAAGACTCTGATCATGAAGGATCCCCGCAAGACCGCTGATTCTGATATGTAGCGCTGCAGGGCTGCTGTTAGGGGAGCATCTAAAAACTCAATTACCTATGTTAGGTAGGTAGTCAAGCATGTAGTTTCTCTCCGCGAGGCTCAGAAGCAGCTAGGCGTCGCGCGGGCCTGCTCCCCTCAGGGTGATGCGAGAAGCCATTTTGCCGTTCTTAGACACCTTAAAAGCCCACTAACGTAATGCCTTAATTAAATATACACGACTTCTAAGAACAGACATAGCCTCTAATCTTGGCGCCCCCAATCTTGTCGCAAGAGCTGACAGCCACAGTTTTTTTTTGTTCAGCCCAATACCTAGGCACGTAAGAATTTCTAGATACTGGAAATGTTGAAATCTAACATGCGAGTCTTGCGCGTTTGCACCGTTGGGCCCGACTCGAGTTGAGCTGCACTCGCACCCCTCCAACCCAGAAGAGCTGGCTGATTAACAGGAAAATCAGTCAAGCTGATACACCTCCCTAGAAGACTCGTCAAGCTTGAGCGGTCGCAAAGCACCAGCACGGAGGGATGAAGGTAGAGTTTCACGATTTACGCCACGAGAAGTGGTTTATCGAGGCCACGGAGGAGACGACGATTGCGGAGCTGAAGTCCAAGAACGCGGGCGAGCGCAGCCTGGATGAGAGCTCGAATCAAAAGCTCATCTTTTCGGGCAAGATTCTCAAGGACACGGACACCCTGGCAAGCATCAAATATGCCGAGGGCAAAGGCTTTATTGTATGCATGGTGAGCAAGTCTCGCAAGCCCACGCCGACGCCCAAAAAGGCCACGTCCCCTCCGGAGGCGGCGGCACCTGGCAGCGCTGGCGCGTCAGCACCAGAACCGGCGCACACAGCACCAGAAAACTCAGCACCGGCCCGGGCGGGCAGCATCGAGCCCGAGCCGGTGACGGGGCCCTCGGCGTTTGCTACGGGCGGACATCTCGAGACTGTCATCAACAACATTGTTGAGATGGGGTACCCGCAGTCGCAGGTCATTCTTGCCATGCGCCGAGCATATAACAACCCGGACCGGGCCGTAGAGTACCTTGTGTCTGGCGAGATTCCCGAGGCGTCGGAGGAGCCGGAGGACGCGCCTGGCTCCGAGGACGCCGTCACGGCAGAAGGTAGCCCTGCCGCCTCGGCTCCGGCGGAAGGCGCCCAAGACGAGGCACAACGCAGCGCCTCGAGCATCGACCGCAACTTGTTTGACGCGGCTGAGCAGGAGGAGCCGAGGGGCCCCGACTTCCAGCAGATGCTGGGGCTCAGTGACGAACAGCTCGAGCAGCTGCGGGCGGCTGTGCAGCGCGACCCGGGCTCCGTGATGCGCATCATCGAGCCCGTCGTGCGGACGCATCCCGAGCTGGCGCATCTGCTCTCCGTACACCTCGACGACTTCGTGCGGTTTCTGCACAATGTTGACGACATCGACGACGAGGAAGAGGACGAGGAGCTGGCGGCGCTGGCCGGTGGCCGCCAGGTGACAATCGAGATCACGCCCGAGGAGGACGCTGCAATCTCGCGCCTCATGGAGCTGGGCTTCGACCGTCAGGTGGTTGCCACGGCCTTCATCATCTGCGACAAGGACGAGCAGCTTACTGCAAACTACTTGCTCGAGCATGGCGCTGACGAGTAGCGCTAAGAAGAAAGCTCTATCAGTCTAGTGTAGGATACACAGTCGCCAGGCGAGAAGGACCGCGAGCGCGCTGTGACGCACACCTTTGCCTCGGTCCTTGAGATGTATGTGAGTTCGCGCCATACGAGTTTGCACGTCGTGCGCGGCATCATAATTTTTCGCGGCTCCGGCTCGCTTGAGTTTGTGGCTTCACTACGTACATCCACAGCTTTGGATTTGGCACATGTGCGTCCTCGCGGCGTTCGTAGCGCCAAGGACTTCTGTGCAACTACATGTGTGCAACTAGCTATAGCCATCATATTTATAGTCATCTAAGTCATCTACTCGATCACTGCTCGAGCTGCAAGCGCTGCTTTAGCCGGCGACTCCCGGAAAAATGGGTTCTTGTCTCCCAGAGTGAGGCTTGTAGAACAAGCCGCTCGGGTTCGTTTCGAAGCCAGCCTCTAGAGCGTAAGGTGGTAACAACAAGCCCGCCCACTAGAGCCCATTAAAGCTCGTCGCTGTGGATCCCGGCGGGGTATACTCTGGGAACGCCGGGTTGCCAGGCCGAATCACAAAAACGGTCTCCCAGCCGGCAGCATGTGCGGCGTCGATCTCTTTCGGGTTGTCGCTGAAGAACCGCAGCGTCTTCTCGCCAGTCTCGGCCGCGATCTTCTCGTAACTCTGCGGCTCCATTTTGGGCCCGGCGTTTGTCGTGTCGAAATAGGCGCTTAGGTAGGCCAGCAAGTCCCCGGAGCTGGTGTGCCGAAACAGCAGCTTCTGGGCAGGAATACTACCGGAAGAGTAAATATACACCTTAGTCGACTTGGCCCAGCGCCGAATGGCGTCTACCGCGTCCTCGTAGACGGGGGCCGTGATCTCGCCAGATAAGTAGCCGGAAGTCCACAAGTAGCCTTGCAAGGCCTTTAAGTACGATGCCTTAACGTCGTTGGCCACGAGGTCCTCGATGTGGCCAAGAAGAGCGTCGGCAGAGCCCAGGTACTCGGAAGGAAACTGGGCAAGATAGCTCTCGAGCTCGGACCTGCTTGCGTCGATCGGGAAGGACAGCCCAGGGACCTCGGTGCGCGCCCGCTGCAGCGCATAAGGAAACAGAACGTCGTGCACAAAGCTGATGGGGCACACAGTGCCCTCAATGTCCAAGACAACCGGCGTCGGGTGGCTCATGCCCGGGAGTTATCTATGATTAAAACAAACATGAGAGACATCATCATTTAGCAGCCAAATGTGACAGCTGCTGTCGTCCTGCACTGCAGCGATAAGGTGCGGCGTTCGCCTGCAAATGAACGCCCCGGGATTTACGAGCATGGCCGCCCCCAACCCAAGAAACCGGCACGCGTTAGAAAAAGTCCCACAGCGACGGCAGCCTCGGGCCACGCATGATGTAGAAAAACACGAAACAATCTACGTTTAAATGGCGCGTTCTGGGCCGAAATCGTTTAGAATTTGCTATACAGCCCTTGTTTCAGAGATACGGACAATGTAGTTGATAAATCTAGCAGATCATACTGCGGCAGGGGGGTTCTAGAACACTGATCGTGTCTCATCGACCTGCGAATGCACCGGCAAATACCGTTGAGTCGACATCCTGCATATCACGTGCGTGTTGACGTCAACGGTGCGCTAGGCAATTGCGGCTGCCTACGTCACTCCTTAGGTTAATCTTGCATTTGCCACACAGGCTACCGTGCAGAACGCCTGCGCAGAATGACGTTGACGCCTAGACCGAGGGCGGCCTGGCTCTGCAGAATGCTGGAATTGAGGGCCATAAAGCATGTCTGAGCCACTGCTGCGCGCTTCGCTCCACGCTCACTACATATTACTATATCTCCTCAGGAACGGCAATCTGAACGTATTGTCCATTGTGCCCTGTCTCCTTTCTCCTATCTATTAGTGGGGGATCCTCGGCCCTGCGACGATCGCCGTAGAGGGTCCAAAGCCGCAGCAAGCCCCACTACCACATACGCCTTAGAACCACGTAGAATTGTGACGTTTAATGGTTTTTTCCTCCGCCTGACTTTTGCTCTACGTAGGGTAACTCGAATCACGGGATGCGCGGTCAGCCGTTGCATAATCAAGTCTGTTGAGCAAAGGAGCTTGCCACCAGCATCGTAATTAACGAGGAAGCCTAGTTGCGCCCAATTTTCGATTTCGTAACGACTATTGGCCACCAGAAATTACTCGGAACGCCTATGAAAAGCATGTTTAGTGGGCTCCTGTAGGCGCAGCCCTCGGCGACGCGTCGACGTCATTCCTGATCATATGCCTTTCACGTGTCACATATGCAAAGCGAAGGCAAAAAAAAACCTTCAACGGCGCCGGTTCACTCCTGCTCCGCATGCAGGGTCAGGGTCAGAGTCGCACCGGTGGGTAGCAGGGTGCCGCAGCTCAAAAACGCTCATTTATCAAGGCCAGGAGGACGTGTCAAACCCAACGTTCATTCCTAGGTATTGCGTGAGCACGGACAAGCAACATCTGTGCCACTTTCAATTTGCCGGGCGTGTGTAGCAGTGCATAAGCGACGAAGCGTGAGTCCCTCCGCGTCGCCGCCACGAGTTTACCCCACACACTACTGACCCACCCGTAGGAAAAAGATTTTTACACTGTTCGCCGCGTCCCATGACCATGACGACTGCGCCCAATGTTGACACTGTGGGCTCGGTATCGCCTGGCTCCGGCTCGCGGCTGCAAATCCCTGTCATGTCCGGCTCGCTACAGATACGAGCGCCCTCGGCCGGGTCCAGCTTGGACGAGCCGCGCTCCCCGCACGACCTGGGTGCATCCGACAAATCCGAGGACGAAGAGATGGAGCTGTCTCCGTCCGGACGCGATGTCCGGCACGGTCTCAGCTCGGGAGCCGACTCCGCCTCTGACGGGCAAGCAACATCGCCTACGCCCGATGCCGCCGTCAAGCGCGGCGCTTGGTCTCCACAGGAGGACGAGCAATTAATCCACTTGGTGGAGACAATGCGCCCGCTTAAGTGGGTGCATGTTTCGGCCTACATGAAAACACGCACGTCAAAGCAGTGCCGTGAGCGCTATCATAATTATCTGAAACCTACACTGAACCGCGCGCCGATCAGCAAGGAAGAGGGCCGCAAAATCGAGGAGCTCGTTGCCGTCCATGGCAAACGCTGGGCAGAGATTTCGCGGCAGCTTCCGGGCCGGTCGGACAACGCTATCAAGAACTGGTGGAACGCTAGCGTGACGCGCCGACGCGCGTCGCAAGACACGTCGGCCATGATGCTTCAAAGCAACCAGCAACAGAAGCAGCCGCCACAGCCGCAGTCGCAGTCGCAGTCACAACCTCAGGCGCAGGCGCAGCCGCTGGCGCAGCCGCTCGTGCAACAGCAGTCGCAACAGCAGTCGCAGTCGCAGTCGCAGCAACAGCAGCATTTGCCCGTCCCGGCGCAGCCACAAACGCAGCTGCACTACTCTGATGACTCGGACCACTCGCCGCGGGCGTCTGCATCGCCGCCGGCGCCTCCGCCAGTGTCCATCATGTTCAACAAAACTTACATGGACCCAGCGTGCCGCAGCCCGGTCACCCAGTCGCGGGGCGGCCCGCAGCGAACGCGGTCTGTGGCACACGTTGCAACACTGCCATACCCACCTACTACATCTCGCTGGGCGGATTCGCGCCCGCGGCTGTCTGTGGGTTCTATTTCGTCTATTGGGTCGCGGTCCAATTCCGTGGCAGAAGACAACGGCCGGTCCGTGAGCCCGAACGCGTCGCCTCCTGGGTTGCCCTCGAACCCGCGATCCGGCTTGCCCGACGACATACAAATGCCGGGATTTTGGAATCGAAGGGTGCCCGACTATAGAAGACCCTCTGATGCATTACGCAGCGATGTCACATCGCTGTCGCAGTACTCTCTGAGCACAGCCTCGAACCCGAACTCGCGGCGGAGTAGCTTGAACCCGGTGGTGCCTGCAGAACTAGCAAGGCCGCATGGCCAACCGCCGTTAGAGAAAACTGCTCATCATGTGCAGCAGCCCCCTCTGCAGCAGGTCCTGCAGGCGCCTCTTGCGCAACTACAGCCGGCGTCGAACGCGATCCAGGTCCAGAACGCGTTTTCTCAAAATTCGCCTAACTCACATACGCCGCCGCGCAGCGCTGGAAGCCAGGAATCGCAGCAGCAGGCGCCGCCGGCAGCAACAGGAGATCAGGCACAGCAGACGCAGGCGTCCTCTGAATCGGTGCGTGACCACAATCATCAAAACGAACGATCACAACCCCAAAATAATCGGTCGTCGCTCGCCCGGCTGTCGATCGCAAACCTCACAAACCCCATGCCAGAGTGATTCATGCAAGGTATTGTACTGATGCCAATCTTGTTGTCTCTCCATCCCTGCCATGGCCTGCATTCTTGCTGTTCCCCGTGCGTGGCCAGAACAAGCCCGACATTCTATCTTTATTTTTATTATTGGCATCGCAGTGCGCCTCGCGCACTTAAACACTGTATTGTTGAACATTGCTTGCAACACCCTAATTTTTTATATCTTCATTTATGTAGAGTCTCTCAGCATAATAGCTTTCAGTTACTTCTACTTTTTTTCTTTGTTTGCGATCGCTATGCAATCTAATAGCCAGCGCCATTTCAGCCGCTAATTTATCTCAGGGTACGGGGTGTGTGCGTGAGAGATTACGTGCCTCGAGACCCGACCCGGGGCGGTTCACTCGTCAGGTTTTTTTTCGGGTGGCAATAATGGTGGGTGTGCGTGGACCAAGCTCGGCCCTGACGGAGTTCCTGCGCTCTCAGGGCATCAATGCCACCGAGATTCGACGCCGCCACGAGCGACGGCTCCGAAACGCTGAATTGCAGGAGGAGGAAGACGCAGAGGCGGAGGAGGCCGAGGTCACAGCCGAGATTGCCGACACAGCAGCGCAGCAGGCCGAGGACGCTCATGACCCCGAGGTGATGCGCATTGCGCAAGCTGCCGCGCGCAAACGCCGCGGCCATTTCGATGATCTCGACGACTCTGCAGCAGCTAACGAGGGCACGGCCATCTGCGCTGCGTGCAACTCGCGATTCACGCTCACAGTTTACTCGAAAGTAGCTCCTGGCACCGAGGATGCGTATCTGTGTCGCAATTGCAGTGCGCAGACGAAGCAGAAGCCCGAGAAGCGCGGCGCAAACAAGGGCGCGGCCAACAAGAAACGCAAGAAGCTGGCGGCCGAGCTGCTCAATCTGCGGTTCCTGGTGCCTCCCACGCTACAGGAACTGTGCATATCGCGCGTCGCAGAATACATTGACTCTGTGGATGAGCTGGGATCGCTCACCGTGTCCAGCTTCAACAAGATCAGCCGCATTCTGACCAAAAACCGTTGCCTCTCGCCGCGCACCATGCAGCTGTTTCTTCGGCCGGACGTGACCACCCTCGAGTTCTGGGACTGCTCTGATCTGACACCAGAGTCCTTGAACATAATACCGGCGCTGTGTCCGAATTTGGAGCGCTTGGTGCTAGGCATGTGTGGTCAACTCGACAACGAGAACTTGAAACGGCTGGCCCAATTGCCCCATCTGCGGGAAATCGAGCTCGATGGTGCGTTCATGGTGCGCAAGGAAGCGTGGATGGACTTTTTAGACATCAAGGGGCCGGCCCTGCGCAAGTTCTCGATTGCCTCGGTATACCGCGTAGACTCTGAGGTACTGGCCCTGCTCTCTGAATCGTGCACGAATCTCGAGCACTTATCGCTGCAACGACTGTGCCAGCTGCGGGATCCCACGCCGCTATATTTATTAGGTGGGCTGTCGAATTTGCGCCACTTAGAGCTCGGTGATCTTGAGCCAGAGGTATGGTCTGACGACGCCGTGTTACAAATTCTGAATATGGTCGGCTCGCAGCTTGAGACACTTATAATTCGCGGCGATGGAAGCGGTCTTTCTGACCGCATTGTAGAGGCCATCGCGGCAAGCTGCGGCAATCTGCAGTGCCTCGAGCTTGTGAGCCTGGCAGACATTACCGAGGACGCGGTGACTGACATGTTCACGCACTGGATGGAGGCCAATAGCAACACAGGACTGCAGAAGCTCAACCTTGAGCGATGTGTCAAGGTCGGGGATCGCGCCGTGAAAGAAGCAGTTGCTCACTCTCGGGCAACTCTGGTCGAACTTAACATCAACTCTTTGCGGCAGGTGAGCCCCAGCACTCTTGAATCGCTCGTGCAGCTGCCGAACCTCACAAAACTCGACATTGGCTTCGTGGGTCGCATCGAGCCGAAACAGATCTACAAGCTCTCGACTTCAAAAACGCTGAAGCATGTACTGGCTTTCGGTAACATAGGCCTAAGCGGCATGCCGCTCCCGACCGGCATGACTGTTGTGGGCACCATGTAGAAATCTTGTTTAGGACCATGTTTAGAATTATGTTCAGAATCATGGTTCGAATCATGGGTCGAATCATAAAAAAAGTATGTACGCGTTAACGACAATTGCAATGCTTGCTCGCCTGTGAGTAGAGCAGCGGGCAAGCGCAGCGCTAAACGCCGTAGCCGAGAGTGCTGTCTACTTCGAAGAATTCAGCAAGTGCGCCGTCCGCCTTGAGACGCTTGGCGAAGGCCCTTGAATCGGGACAAAGCCCCTGCTTCCAGAGCATGAACAGCGCAGAAGGACGCACTGAAGGAATGTCGAACATTGCGCTGCTGTGTTTTGTTTCGTCGGAAAGATGGCTGAGGTCCCCCGTCTGTTTCGCCAGCTCCACGGCATATTCCTGTGAGGTGCAGTCGATTCTGTTGTGACGAATGTCGAAGGCCACGAGGTCGGGAATGTCATTCAGCTCCAGGATTTTGGCGCGGCAGGTCTCAAGATCGCCGCGCGCCTCGAGTGTGCGCACATGAAGCGTCGTGAGCTCAGGATGCTGAGGATGGTAGTGGAAGGCACGCCCAAACGTGGCATCTACTGCCGTAGAGTCATTCTCAAGCCCAAGCCAGCGGATGTAGCGCAGCCAGAACCCTGCGTAAAGCGCAGTGACCGTGAGACAACGCAGATACAGCATGTTGATGCGAGCAGCATCGCCCTCGCTCTCCTCGAAGTCCAGGTAAGCGTCCCATGCCTGCAACTCGCCGAGATCAAGCGGGACTGTGTGGAAGTAGAATCGCGTCAGTTTCGACTCGTATTCCCAGCGAGCCGTCACGCCCGCGGCCGTCTCCTCCGACAGCTGAGCCAGCACTTCTGCCGACTCGATCTGCCGCTCGTACACAAGCTGGAAGTACTTAGAATACGCATACAACGGCGTGCGCAGCAGCTCCCGGAGCTTTTCAGTTGCGTCGCCGCAGCGCGCGATGTACGCATCCCAGATCGGCTCGGCCTGGAAGTGCTGGCCCATGGCCTCCACAGCCTGCTGCGCGGCCTCGGCGCCGGCGCCCTCATCCGACTGTAGATACGCAGTCCAGAGCTCGATGGTCGGGCACTGCTGCAAGGCGCGCGGCCAGATAGAGAGCTTGTTACTCGACTCGGACACAAGCTTGATCCAGTACCCATAGAGCAGCGGGAAGGCCAGCACGAGCTCCTCAAGAGCATCGCGCCGCGCGTCCGGGGTCTGTGCCTGCTGGAGAGCCTGCTCCAGACTGGCGAGGCGGCTGGCCGCGTCCGCTAATGTGTCGACCTCCATGCGCGCACACCGACGCACCTCTTAATCTGAACGGCCTCAGAATGCTGAACAAACGCTAGCACATTGCCCTGGCTCTCCAGCGCGCGCATTCGTGAGAACTGGATGGAAGAAGCATTTCTGAGTGCTAAATGAAACTTCACAAAGCCCTGAATGTGTGGTACAATCGTGTAAAGTTTTCGGCCTATTTTTCTCGGACGAGTAAACAAAGATTAATTAAACGAGCATGCCAATTCAGACGATATGTAGCAATGCCGTGAAATGGCACGCGATCCGTTTTTGCCTTGCTTCTACGTCGCGACTCAATCTGTGCAATGCAGAATGCCAATTGAGGGCATGGACGTGACAACGCTAGGCCTCTGTTAGGCAGGGCACAGTAGGCGAAGGCTATCCTCGAAACCTCGTGTAGAAAATTCACCACCGAATGGCTTCGTGGCAGTGCTCTATTACTGCTGCATGTTTGTTTCCGAAAATTAGCGCTGTATTGCAAAGGCTCGAGATCGTGCTGCATATAACACTGCCCAAAACTGCGAATCTTTTAGAGCAATTTCTCAGGGTGTAGCACCAAGTCAAACACCTAGTAGAGCAGATGTGTGGCACATTGTAGACCTTGATTTTACATGTGTCGAAGGCCAGAGCTGAGCGAATCCCACATAGACGCCGAACTCGCTCAGTCAACTTGACCGAGTCGCCTCAACGTCGATGCGAAACCCACAAATTATACTTGCTATATGTCTAAGCCTAGCTAACAGACTAGTCGTCCTCTTGCTGCACACATATAGACTCATTCGCAGCTGCAAACGAAGAAGTTGTGGTGCGTGAGTCTGTGCCAGGCCACGGATAATACTTCTAAGAGCAACGCTGAGCGAATGGGATATGCGGGGAGTTTTGGCCGAGAATGGAGCACTGTCACTCTCAAGTGTCGCTGGCCGGTCCACACTACTTCAGGGGAATTATTTGAGGCAATTGGCCTATGCTCCTCCGTGGCGTTGTTGGTGCTCTGTGTGCGGGCATTACGTGCCACTCACTCGTCTGAGTGCAGCATTGCTGAGACAAAAAAGCTTCTCTTTTTCTACAGCGAGCATAAGGACATTGCTGAGTATGAGATGGTTCGAACAGATCCATCATCAATCACTGCCTATACTGAGAAGAACGAGGCCTGAGGACGCACGTTCAATCACATTCTCACTCACTTAGTAGCCACATACGTACTACTCTCACGTTGGCTTTACCAAGCTCGGCTCTACGATGTTCGTCTCGCCATACTAATAATATTGAGCTTGAGAAAAAGTAGAGTATCGGCGTGTGAATTAGTACAGCGTTAAGGCTCGTCGTCCATGCGTAGCTCGCGCGCACGAGGGGGGTTAGTTGAGATACATAGCACAATCATTTCTAGTATTAAAATCCGCTTTTCGATAGCCCGGTTCGACTGCGCCATGAAATTCTCTCCGAAGTGTCGCCAGTGGCGTACTTGTAAAACTTAATACACCTGCTAAATTGCGGCCCTGCTTGCCGGCGCCTGGCAGTGCGCTATTTCTGTTGCGAGCCAAGAGCTTGAGCCGAGGGGCGGCTGCAATCGACCGAACAAATGTAACGCGTGCATCCTTGTTCGTCTTCTTGTTCGTTTGCAGCTTGAGTTATTTGTGGTTTGAGCCTACTCGTCGTCCTTGAGCAGCTCAATGGCTCTTTTCGCGAGAGCAGGGACAGCAACTTGCGAGGTATAGGACCGGTCGTCTGTGTCGTTCAAAGACACATCTGTCTCGGCGAGCGACTGGATACCAGCCATGGTCTGGGCGGACTTGTGGAACAGGTCGATGAGCCGCTGGTCCTCGGATTCAAGGAGCTGTACAATCGTCCAAACAGCAATGTGCTCGAATGTGGACTCCTTAGACTGCAGGAAAGAGAGAAGGAATCCCTCCATGCCGCCATCGGGCTCGGTCCAGCTGTCGACGAACGGAGTATAGTCGCTGACCTTAGAGCTGAGGTTGCCCAGCGCGGCGGCGGAGTTGCCCTGCACCTCGAAATTGTCCACCCGCGTGAGCGGAATGAGCACTTGGATGATCCCCATCTCCAGCAGCGTGGATTTGAGCTCGTCGCCGAGGGCCAGCACGGCAATGCAGGCGGTGATCTCGGACTCTACGGACGCGGGGACGCGCTTCAGCAGCTCGAAGAAGCGCTGCACGGCGCCCGTCTCGACGATGTTCAGCTTGGTGCTCTCGCTGCTGGCCGCCAGATTGCGCAGCGACGACACGGCGTGGCACAGGATCTCCTCGTTGTCGGTCTTGCCCAGCAGGTCCACAAGCGGCTGCAAGAAGCCGGCGTCGACAATGGGGCCCTCATTTGCGGCGTGGATGGATACGTTGCGGATGCATGCGACGGCGGCGAGCACGAGCGACGTGTGCGCAGACTGCAGCAGTTTCAGCAGCAGGGGCAGCCCGTTCGCGCGCACGATCTCGACCTGGTAATTCACGTCACTGGCCAGATTGCGCAGCGCAAGGGCGGCCTGGCATTGGATGCGCGGCGCGTTCGAGCCCATGAGGTGCACGAGGTGGTGCACGAGGTGGGGCTCGGTCTGGGCGAGGCGCACGCGGTTCTCGGGCTCGACGGCTATATTCGACAGGGCCGTGGTGCAGTAGTACTGGACATCTGGGTCTGAGCTCGAGAGAAGGGCGACAAGCACGGGAATGGCGTCGGCGTGCACGAGCTCGCGTCGGTTCTCGTCACTGTGCGTCATGTTCAGCAAGGCGCCCGTGGCGTTGCGCTGTACACGCATGTCGCGGGACTTGGCGAGCTTCGTGAGCGGCAGCAGCGCGCCGCTGCGGGCAATCTTGGTCTTGTTGTCCTCGCAGGTCGCGAGGTTTGTCATGCAGCCGACGGCGTTGCACTGGACCTCGACGTTCGGCGACATCATCTGCTTCATGAGCGGCCCCAGGCCGCCCATCTCGACTATGAGGCGCTTGTTCTCGTTGTTCACGGCGAGGTTGCCCAGGGCGGCGCCGGCGGCGCGCTGCACCTCGACGTCGTGCGACTGCAGGAGCACAAGAATTGGCTCGAGCACCTTGCCGTCGACGCTCGCGATGTACTTCTCGGTGATCTCGGCAAACGCAAGCGCGGCGCTGCGCTGCAGCTCCAGGTTGTCGCTCTGCACGAGCGTCACCAGCGCGTCGAGCGACCGCTCGCTGAACAGGTCGTTATCGTCGCGGTTGTCGAGGTACTGCAGCAGCGTCTCTACGGCGACCCGCTCCTCTTCGGCCAGCAGCGGGCCCTGCGCGTCTGCATCCGCGCTGTGGCGCCAATTGTAGCAGCAGGAACAGTACGCGCCCATGGCAGCCAGGGTGGAGTGACGGCTGTTTGCACTGGATCGAGGTTATGTAACCCTACGACCCTCGCACGCCAAAAGCGGTTACGCCGCGGCGGCGATTCCTCAGCAGCGAGTCAGCCTGCGGCTGCGACTTACCGCCCCGGCGCGGGCCGCGCGACGGAGCCTGCGCGTCGAGTGCTTGTGTGCGAAATAGAATGAATACTAGTATTGACAAAGTTGCTATGTATAAACCAACTAGAGTTAGTGTCTGTCACAGGCTGAAGACCTTTTTATGCCAAGCTCGGTGCCGCCTTGGCGCGTGAGAAGGGGGGGGGGGGGGGGGGGAATCGGTTGTTGGTGCATGGGGTGGAGGCCTTTTAAATACGCCGCATTAAACGCACCCAGCATTGCTCTATGTGCTCAGAAATGGCACCGTGAACAATCCTGGCGTCGCGCTAAATGCTCGGAGCTGGCGGTGCTAACTCAGAGCTGGCGCCGTGATAAACTAGCCTGGTGTTGCGCTAAATGCATGGAGCTGGCACGGCATTAATCACGCCGGCAACTGCTCAGAGCTGGCAGTGCATTAATCACGCCGGCAACTGCTCAGAGCTGGCAGTGCATTAATCACGCCGGCAAATGCTCTGATATGGCATCTCATTAAATACGCCCGCAAATGCTCAGATTTGGCACTGCATTGAGCACACCGACTGTGGTGCCAAATGCTCAGAGATGGCGCCACTGACAGCCGGGACAATTAGTGCTCGTAGGACGTGGTTCTGCACGACTTGCCGTGGCTGCTCTCAGTGTGCCGCCGCCGCCCAATTAGAGGCACGCTTGGGAAAGGGGCCGCGGCGGCACTAGGGTGCGCTACTCGAACCGTTCGCAAGCTTGGGTCTCTAACCTTTCTGACGTGTGTCTGCCGCAAGCTGGAGGGCCTATCCTGGTAGGGGTGCGAGCGGGTGCGAATTCATCGGCTGGTGCGAATTCATCGGCTTGGTTACTTCTCCACACTAATGAACAGCCTGCCTCCGAAGTTGACAAACAGCTGTGACAGACCCAATTTCTGTAGGATCTGCGGCGGCACGCCAACGTCGACCACATACTGCGCAGCCGGCTGCGCAGCCGGCTGCGAGGACGGCTCAGAGGGCAGAGGCCAGCCGCAGCTCACGAGCGCTGTTGCTTGCAGGGCCAGGTCGCCGTGTGTGCTGGCACGCTCGACAGCCACGCGCGCCGCGCCCTGGCTGTTCGCCCAGCCCACGAGCCAGCGCGACGCCGCCAGCTGCTCGGGCCCGCTGACCTGGTCCTCGAGCGACGTGCGCTCAAGACCCTGCAGGGCGTCCACGACGACCGCAGCGGGACCCGTCTGCTCGAGCGCCGCAAATAGCCCCTTCTGTGTGTTCACAATGGCGCCGCCCGACGCCTTGAACGCAGGCACCTGGCTCTCGAGCTGGTCCGGCACCTGGTCAACGAGCACAGCCACCACCCGCAGGCCCCGCGTGGCCAGAATGCGCCCAGCTGCCAGCGCGCGGGCGCCGGACGTGTGGTTCCCGGCCAGTACGACGGCCGTCGCGGGCGCCGCGCTGTTCACGTAGCGCAGGCACACGCCGGCGAGCCCGCGGCCGGCGCTTTCGTCCACAGCGCTCGATGACCAGCCCTGGCCGAGCATGTAGCTCTGCACCTGCACTTTCTGCAGCGCCGTCGCAGTCGGGATCGGCGCAACGTCTTGAGCCCTCACAGGGTGCCGGTGCTCTGCCGGATCCCTGACAGCGCTCGCATGGTGGGCCTCAATTCTGCTTCCGCGCGGCGCCGTGGGGACCACCATTTCATCCGCACGGTAGACAGTGCGCTGTCCGTTTGGCTCCGGGACAGCCGTGTCTTTGATCGACTGGAACACGGCCGCCTTGTTGAATTGGCGGTGGCTCGCCTCGAAGTCGAACTCGCCGTTTGCTGCGTCCCACGACTGCTGCGCGTGCTGCTGCTCGCGATTCTTCTGCTGCTGCCCGCGGTTCGGCTGCTGCTCGCGAGCATTCTGCTTTTGCTGCTGCTGCTGCCCGCGACCCTGCTGCTGTGTGCGACTCTGCTGGGGCTGCTGCCGCTGCGGCCCGTTTTGTGGCTGTGTCTGCCTGCTCGGTGCCGCATGGCCTGGGCTGGCCGAGGTCGAGCGCAGGGTCTCCTTGCGCTTCGGAGCGGCTTTGCTGCCGTTCGCCGAGGTCCTGGGCGCGCGCGTCGCGCCTGCGGAGCTGCTCGACGCCCGCGGCGCGTCCGCAGACTCCCCGCTGAGAACTTGCAGATCCACTATTTCCTCGGCCTTGAGAACCTCAGTCCGGCCGCTTTGGAGTGTGACATGTAGACGACCCTCCTCGATTTTGGCAACGCTGCCCTGCAGCTTCTTGTCGGCAGTCGCGACCGCTACTGCTCGGCCCACAAACTCCATACTTTGTCGAGAGACTAAAAGGGCCAACAAACACAACCGCGCTCGAGATTATTTCCACCCCAGACCCACCTCATTACTACACGCACCACGCGGCGTGTGCCTGAATGGCCGTTGGTGCTCCTAAGAAACCGTTAGCCCTGTAGGGCCAGTTTTGTGCTCCAGGTTGCCTCTCTATGAGCACGCAGCCTCCTTCGCGTCCTGGATTCGTGAGACACCGGAGAACTAGCGCACGCGCCTACTCTAGATAATTAGCAGCTTGACTTCGCGCATGGGGCCCGCACAAGCGTGCTGAGCGCATTTCTTCAGCGTCCTGATGAAAATCGTTAGTGTCGTTAAATAAATAGATATATGCCAATTGCTAGGAAGCGCATCTTGCTAGCGAGTCTACAGTAGGGTACAGCTTCGCCGCAACCATCTGCTCCCACGCTGCCCACTGTTTTGCGGGAACGTATAAATTGAACTCGAGGCCAACCAGAAATTCCATCTCCATGCGCTTGAGCTCATGCAAGTCTATGCCACTCATTTTCGACCATGTCGCCGTCGTGTAGCTAATGTCGTCAAGAAGCTTGTTTGCTGTCATCAGCGCCACAACAAGCACGCGCGCCTCGCTCGTGGGATGCCGATCCATGGGCGTCTGCTGCGCCTGCTTCGCCTGGATGTCGCGAAACCGGTACAGAAAGAGTAAAGACAGCGTCAGAATCTCCAAAGACACGTCCGCCTTCTCTATCAGGGACCGCGTGTACTTTACAAACTCGGGCCGCGCTCGCAACTCCTCGTTTGTCCCCGGGGAAAGCTCATGGTTGCTCAGGTACGTCTTAGCCGTGGGCCACATGCTGAACCACAGAAAGGTAACCGCTCCGCAAAAGTGCATTGCCCGCGGACCGAGCGTCCCCTTCGTGCGGATCGGTGCATCTAAGTCGCTCTCGAATGCCAGCTGTGTCCTGCCATCGCCAATGCTCTGCGTGTCGTGTAGCACCGAGATCGACGGCGGCGGCGTGGGCACCGGCGGTTTGTATGCCCCGTAAACCTCTTCGTATACTCCCGCTGGGCCCGTTACGACGCGTTTTAGCGGCTTAAAATGTCTCCCTGCATCGTAGGCGTATGGATTGTATGGGTGTTGATGATGATGGTACTGCGGATACACCTTTGCGCGTTTGGTTGGCGGCTCTGGCCGCACTGCGTATTCTCGTGGCCATTTCGCCAGGGCAGGCGTGGCAATCATGCCTGCCATGTCAAGCAAGTGTTAAATCTAGGTATGAATCAAGCAAGAAATTGGATATATCACCACCATTTATTAAACTGGCGCGCGCCGCTTGTCTTGCGTGTCCCCGAGCCCCGGAAAACTAAAGTCACCCTCGTTCATTACTGCCATTGATAAATCATGCATCTGCATGTACTGCTGCATGAACTGCAAGAACCTTTCCGGGCTAGGGTGCAAAGACTTGAGTGCTCAGCTCTCCTCGCGCTATTACTGCAGTTTTACTCGACAATGTTTGCATTCACAATGCGTCTCCTTCACCGCCCACATGCAAGAAAAGAAACTTCCCCTAACCTAGCTCACCGACGCAATGGCCAAAACCCTGGCCAGCACGCTTGTATTACGAACAAAAAAAAAAAAGCCTCAGCGCCTTCCACAGATGGATGTAGGGACGAACGCGTCTTAACTCACTGCGGTTGAGATGCAGCCATCGCCCCGAGAAAAACGGGCATACCTTAGTGTGCCGCACTTCAGGGTTATCCACAAAAGCCGGAGGATTTTTTTTTTTTCTAAGTTATTGCCGGCGCATTCATCTCAGCCTTAACCTACTGGAATGCCAAGCTCATCTAAAACTTTACCAGCCTCAGCTGCTGCAGTGCGATTCGAGACCGTAGTAGCTCCAATTCTGGCGTTAGTCTTTTTGCTCATCTAGTTCTGCATAACCCTAGGCTCCTAAACACCGTCTGCAACTTCTTCACTCAGGGCGTAGGGTGCTGAACGGCAATTCTCCTCTGTTTGATCATGTCGGCGCCAAAATTGAGGGGATCCGGGCGCTCTCCCCACGCAACCTCCTCCTTCCCTCGCGGCCGCCCACGAGAGTGTTGTTTTACCCTACCCCGCGAAATGAGCCCGCTGCAAAGGCACACTGGCTTTGCCAGCGCGAACGTCATTGACTTTCGCATGTGCACGATGCACGACACTGCGACCTTTACGGCTGTTCTTGCTCGCTGATCTTAGCAAGAAGCTCGATTAGGGCTCGTAGCGTGTGAAATAAAGATTATATTATGCTTTAGAGAAGTCGTGTTCTTCGCGTTGCACTAATCCTAGTAACAGGCAATGCTGCGTTTTGAACAACACTTTGTGCTCTCTTGAGCGCCACCCGCATCGTCATCGCTGTTGAAGTCTGTCGCCCGACGACGGGCAACTCTCTCATAAGCGGCAATTCTGTGCCACCCTGGTCACGTGTGCTCGTATGCATTTCGGATTACATGGATGGGACGCGGGCGGGCTCCTCTCTTGAGTAGGGCAGGGCGGCCTCAGCTCAGCAACACCTGTCAGACAGAAACGCACACCGCCTGTGCTCACTGCGTGGAGACGCCGAGCGAGGAGCTAAGAAGCCATAATTAGTTCTATCTGTAGATCGGGCTTTCAGATATCGCCACGGGCGATATGCTGTTTGTTCGTATGGTACGACAACAGCCGATCAAAAATAATGAATGGATGACCAGCTTTGGTCTGGCTCGGATGTGCTCATCGGTGTCGGGGGTTGATTTGCATGACGATCCTCTCCCTCCTGCAGGTCGAGATTCACCATACGGCAAGATCTCCTGTCTCACGACTGTGATCAAGAGAAACAACGCGCTTTTCCCCTATACGTCTGAAGCTCGGGATTTCCAGTCTTGGCATGCACATGTAGATTCCGCCCCGACTAGCTCGAAATTTGCAGACCACGACGTGTCTCAGGCTGGCTGCTTTTGCTGCATAACTCTAAATTATATTGTAGCGGGGATTTTCCTTTTTTTTTTAATATCAAAGAGTGATTGTTATGACATAGAATCGTTCATAGCTCCGGCATCACGCGTTGGTGCGCCGCGCCCTTTTTAGCATGCCAATGCTGGCGCGTCGATGTGATCTTTAAGTGCGCACTGATCAGGATAGGATTGCCGGCCCTCAATTCCACAATACAGCCCTCAATGCCAAGACACATCTAAGTCTTGGCCCGTCTAACAAGACCGCCGCTGCTGCCCGCTTCACGCATGTCATCGTCGTTGGGCGACGGCGGGCGACGCGCCCCAATGTATGAGACAGCACTCAACTTGCGAAATTAGTATCGGCGCTACCATGGCAGATTTGGGTGAGAGACCCCTCCTCACTCACACCTGTTCGACACACTAAAAACAATCCGGTTGAAATGTGAATTTTCATTGTAAAGGGGCCGTAGACCGTAATTAAAGTAAAAGCAGCTTTCGTGCTTCAGTGAATTATAGCAGATTAGGTGTCACTACGTGTAGAAGAATAGGCTGCCGAGCCCAGCCGCCGACAAATTATGCGACTTCAGCTCAATGGAGCTGCCGGGTGCGCTGAGCGTTTGGGGGAGTTTGGTGAACGTTGTCCTCTGTCTCCGGACTGACCATATTGTGAGACATATGCATGATGTGAGCGCTATGCGATCGTGGCCGCGTGCTCACCCGGTGCGGCGAATCGGGTGACGCGTTCGAGACAGAGAGCGACTTGTCGTCGAAATTCTCAGTGAAAAACCCAATCATGTGTTGTGTTGTGTGGGTTAGATGGCGCGACCGGGGTCGTGTGCAAGATATGGCACCGATATATATATTACCCTGGCGGCGGCACGGGTACGATGGTTGTACTTGCTATTATCGCGTGGTGCGACAGGTGCTGTATATCGTGCGCCGCGCATGCTCCCAATTATGACATGTGAGCGTGCCCAGCGCTGCGTTCCAGGACGCCAGATGCGCATTCATTGGACAGATTCAGGGTCGGTCATGCAGCTGATACATTGTATGCGGCTGATACATTATCGCAAGAGATCACATGTGCGTTGAGCTGAACCTAATTAATTAGAATCCAGCGCGTCGTTGCTGCAGATTGAAAAGCAAAGTCAAGACAAATGACCGCATAAGAATATGTATCATGCTAGTGACTAGACTGCAGGAGGTTCATATGCTTGATTTCAGCCTTGGAAGGCCCGGGACCAAGCTCGCCTGGGCAGAGCCGTCGGGAATATGGGCACGTTGGGTTAGGGTATGCATGAGACCCCTACCATTTTAGTCCGCCGTGCCCAGCACTCTGGAATTTGGTTCCGTTTGAGCGAAGAAGCCCTTCATGCAATCTATGCAGATCGCAAACTGCCGGGAGCTCGGCTAGCAAGCGCGATGGGACTCCCATGCCTTCCCACGCTTCAATGCCCAAAAACAAGCGCTTTAATGCTAAGCTGCCTCATTACGGGCTTGCGTTTACGCAACGGCGCCCACCCATAATTGGGCGCATCCGCCGCCGCCGATGTGTCGCATCGCTGTGTTGACAACCTAACCCTGCGTCGCTAAAAAAGGGTCGTTCGAGGAGGATTTGACAGCCACAAGAGTGTAGTAGCGACTTCTTGCGCCGGAATTGAGCAAGCAGTCTCAGAAGCAATCTGCGGGTGGCCCGCGACCCTGTGTACGGATTTGACATCGACCAACGCAATTAGTATCGCATAGTATACCGGGCCGTGGCAGCCGACGCTCAGGAAACGAGCAGAATTTATTACCTAAGTGCTACTGCACAAAGCTGCACGCCAGTGCCGTTACTCGATTCGCTTACTGCCACTGCCGGGCGCAACCCTGACAATTAATCGCTTGTCAGGCCAACTGCAACGCCGGAGCAGTCGTGAAAGAATGAAGTGTTTGTGGAGTGCGGGACAGCACTCGCGACATCTCTGGCCGCAAAGTCTGTAGCAAAAAGAGATTGATCGAATGGCTACACATCACTAAAGGGCCATAGTAGTCTCGCCGGGCATTCCAAGTTGTGTATGCTCTGGAGCGAGAAATCCCTAATTAGTCTCCGACGAGTCTCAGGCACCCCCCTCAGCCATTAAGCAGAAGGCTCTACAACACGTGAGCACGGGTAGGGGCTCAATCTCGTTCCCCGCACAGATAAGCTTGCAATGCGTCTCGCTGACGTGACGCTTAGTCTGCAACGTGTTTTTCCGGGTCCTCACCTCAACCGGCGAGTCTGTAGCCACATGGTTGGCCAGAGCTGAGTCAATAAAAAAAGTAATTAGTTTGGCCGGGTGCAGCGGCGATGGATGCTGGCAAGGAAGGTGGTACCTCGAGCAGTAATCGCGCGTCCGATGCAAAGCACGCACGCCAGAAGTCGCGCGTAGCGCAGTTCAACCAGCTGAGCACCGCTCAGACCACATTCAATAACCACCGCCGGCGCGCGTCATCTTCGGGCAGCCAGCGCCAGGCCGTTCTCGCTGTTCCCGCGCCGGGGGCTCCCAAGGATGCAGTTCTTCAGGACCCCGGCTCGGCAGAGTCGCCGGAGGACTCGCGGGCTGGCTCGCCACCACAACTTACACGGCCTGAGTCGACCGTGTCTATCACGTCCATGAGCAGCGACCGCGTGAGAGATAGGGCATTGGGTGTACATCCGTTTCCTCCTACATCCACTACGACAACGCCCCCGCCAGGGTCGCTGACGCGCTCCGCATCCTCAAAGCGGCTTAGAGCAACAACGCTGGACGTGCCGGGCCTGACGCGGTCGAAGATCAGCCCCGACGGACGCATTGCGCAGGCAGACGTTGCTGCAAAGCTGGTTGTGGTCATGGTTGGCCTCCCCGCACGGGGGAAGAGCTACATCACGAAAAAGTTGTGCCGTTACTTGAACTGGCAGCAGCACGACTGTCGTATCTTCAATGTTGGCAACACGCGGCGGAGGGCTAACAAGCACGCGGGCCCGGCGCGCGAGCCGCTACCAGATAATCCCGAGGAAAGCGAGACAGCCCAGCCAGGCGACTTCTTCTCGCCGGATAACCCAGAAAGCATTGCGATGCGTGAGCATTGGGCCGAGGAAACCTTGAAGGAGTTGCTGGATTACGTTTTGGACGGTGACGGTAGCGTCGGTATTCTGGACGCTACGAATACGACGCGGGCGCGGCGCAAGCGTGTGATAAACATCATTAACGAGCGTAGCAATGGCGAGCTCAAAGTTCTTTTCTTGGAAAGTGTGTGCACGCAGCGAGAAATCATCGAAGCAAATGTGCGGCTCAAGCTCAGTGGCCCTGACTACAAGCATATGGACCAGAAGAAGGCCATTGAAGACTTCTTGCTGCGTTTGCACAATTACGAAAAAGCGTACGAGCCTATTGGCAAGGAGGAAGAAGCGAACAAACAGTTCCAGTACATCAAGATAATCAATGTTGGCCAAAAGTTCGAGTGTGGCAACATTAAGGGCTTCCTTGCTGGTCAAGCCGTATTCTTCCTACTCAACATCAATCTGACCGAGCGTCAAATCTGGATCACGCGGCACGGCGAGTCCACAGACAACCAGAAGGGCCGCATCGGAGGTGACGCAGGTCTTACTGATCGGGGGCAGAAGTACGGGGCTGCGCTTTCTCGATTCATGCAGTACAAGAAGTTGGAGTTTCGCAAGCGGCGGCAAAAGCAGTTCGCAGAGCGGTTGCGCATCATGCAGGAACAAGGGTCGGCTCCCCCGAGCCCCGAGAATGAGCCAGAGGACCAAAACTTCTGCGTATGGACCTCAATGCTGCGTCGTACCATCGAGACGGCAGAGTATTTTGATGAGAACGAATTCGACGTGAAGGAAATGCGCATGTTGAATGAAATCGATGCCGGCATCTTCGACGGTATGACGTACCAAGAGATCAAGGACCAATACGGCAGTGAATACGCAGCAAGGATGAGTGATAAAATTCGTTACCGATATCCAGGAATTGGCGGCGAGTCCTATTTGGATGTCATCAACCGGCTTCGTCCAGTCATTGTGGAGATAGAACGTATGGAGGATAACTGTTTGGTGATCTGCCACCGTGTCATTGCCCGAATTCTTTTATCATACTTCATGAATCTGGGCAGAGACGCCATTGGCAACCTAGAAGTGCCGCTGCACACTCTGTACGTGCTCGAGCCCAAGCCCTACGGCGTTGACTGGGCGCTCTATAAGTACAACGAGAGGTTCAACTGGTTCTATGAAGTCTCACCCGAGGCTGCACAGGTCGAGTCACAGCTTAAGGACCATGCGAGGCGATATACAGTAGTAGCGACCGCCGGTATGAAGCTAGGTGACGACTCGCCGAACCCTACAAATTATGAAGGTCCCGATGCCAACGCTATACAAAGCAGCGACGAGGAAGAGGACGAAGACGAAGAAGACGGGGCTGAAGGCGGTAAAGACCGAGATCAGCTTCACTTCAAGGCGCGTCAGCGGTCTCTTCAGAACTCGCGCGCTAGTGAATCGCTTGAACAGGCCGTCGAGCGCCGGCTGCACATCCAAGGCAAGGGTTAGGCCTCGCCAAATTCCTCCATCATCGCCTCCACTAGAAATGAGTTACGCACATAGATTACTCTTTATGGTATGTAAATTTTAATTATGAAACGAAGAATCACGTACTCGGACAAATGAGCTATATCATGATCACGCAGTTGTCAAGCAAAAGAGGTGGCGGTGATTCATGACTGTCATGCCTCATGTGCGCTGTGTGCCAGTGATACTTGTATTTTTGGTCATAGAGAGCGTAGTGCTTGCGGAATTAGCATTGCCGCCATGGCTTAGGCAGCTTTCAGGACTTAAGCATTGGCCTGGTGAGCACGCGCCGTACGTTGGCATTGATGGAGTGGCCTTCAATAATATAAGTTGGACTACGAGACGAGAACAAAGAGATTGTGATCGCGTGTTGCCAACAGACTGCAGCTTCGACTGTAGCCAGTGTACACTTCCCAGCGATATTCGAACGTGTGAACCGATGAGCCAGACGTTTGATGATGGACCTACAGAGGCCACGCGTGAACTTCTGCATGACCTCAAAAAGGGCCGCACGAAGACTACTTTTTTCTTAATTGGTCTGAACATAATTGAACGGCCCGAGCTTGTCCAGCAAGAACTGCACGACGGGCATCTTCTTGGTGTGCATACGTGGAGCCACCGTTTTCTACCTGCGTTGAGCAACGAGGAAGTGTTCGCCGAGTTGCAGTGGTGCGTATGGGCCATTAATGCATCCGCAGGCGTCGTACCCCGCTACTTTCGGCCTCCCTATGGAGGCCTGGACAACCGCATCCGCGGCATTGCTGCTATGTTGAACCTCGTGCCCGTGTTATGGGATCGCGACACCGATGATTGGCAGCTTAGCCTTGGAACACGCACAAAAGCGGAAGTGCTAGAAGACTTGTCTCATTGGACCTCGGACAGCCACGAGCAGCGACACCGTTGGAGCTTTTTTCGCAGACCGAGAACTAAAGGTCTTCTCCTTGAACACGATTTATCGGAGGAAAATGTAAAGCTAGCGGTTTCTATTCGAAAAAAGATTAAGGGTAAGCAGAAAACAGTTGCCCAGTGTGCGAACGCGAGGCCTTACCTTTAAAAAAACTCTGCCTCGTATTAGCAGCGATGCAATGGATCGACTTTCCTGGATGAAGCCGAGATTGATCACAAGCATTACTGGCAATGCATCTTCAATGCGCACGTTAATTAACCAACGTGAGCGCTCCACCCCTGACTACGCGCTGGCACATATCTCCCTTTCTTCTTGCTTCCGCTATACGGTAGTTATACGTAGACCGTCCTAATAAATGGCGAAGTATATACTTGCGTCGTCTTACAAGAAACATCTGCCATTCAGCAGCGGTTTCAGCAGAAACAACTCACAACACAACACCTCCCCCCCTACCCAAGACCTTACCTTACCTGCTCGCAGGTCAGCGATTCAATATCAATGATGCTGAGGCGAATTATCGGCACCGGGCCGCTGCTTCGGCCAGCGTTTGCTCGTCCGCCGGCCATTGGAGTGCGCACTATAGTGCTTCGAAGCAACTGGGATGAGTCTAAGTCGCGAACGAAGAAGAGGTCGACCCTGGGAAGTAAGATCTTCCTAGGCCTCCTTGTGCTCATGCCGGTCGTGTCCTTCGGTTTAGGGACCTGGCAGGTCCAGCGGCTGCAGTGGAAGCTGAATCTCATATCTAGCGCCGAGGAGCGGCTTTTGCTGCCTCCGTTGGAACTTCCTGCTGAGATTAACGTGAGTGCCGCTAATGAGTTCGATTACCGCCGCGTAAAGGTCACTGGCGTGTACGACCACAGCCAGGAGCAGCTTGTTGGTCCCCGTATCCGAAACAACAAGCGTGGCTACTATGTTGTCACTCCGTTGCACCGCAAGAATGCAAGCACGCTGCTCGTCTTCAGGGGGTGGATTGATGATGCCCATCGCGACCAGGCAACGCGACCAGAAAGCTTGGTGAAAGGCACGGTGACCGAGGAATGCCTGCTACATACTAAACCAAAGAAGAATGCATTCACTCCGGACAGTCATCCCGAGCGTCACGAATGGCACTTCATGGACATCGACGGGATGGCTGAAGCGACAGGCGCTCAGGCAGTTTTCATAGAGGCGCTCATCAAACCAGAGACTGAAATGCCTGAACTACTGGCCATGCGCGGAGTTCCACTAGGCGCGGAGCCCAAAGTCACCTACCGCAACTCGCATTTTCAATACATTCTTACTTGGTACGGGCTGTCATTATTTACAGCAATCATGCTGGTTGCGACATGGAAACAGAAGCGCTCTACAGCCAAGGACCCCATGAAGAAGATGATAGAGCATGCGCGGAAGTGGCAGTGAAGGTGCCAATCAAACCACGAATTTTTGTACATAGTTTCTATAGCTTACCGCTTGTCTTGTGATTTTTTTGCCTTGTGATCTCTCCGCGAGGCATTAGTCGCGGGGCCTGACAATACATGGCCTACGCAGTGTACTCTATGGCAATTCCATTACACCACTGTCCATACCATCCCTTCAGGCCAGCGAACCGATGTCCACGCGGGGGAACGAGGTCGACGTGACCCCCGCCCTCGCCACCCCACAGCGGCGAGCGCTGTTTTGCTGTGATGACACCAGCTGCATCAATCCATGCCCCGCTGCGAACACAGATGCCTACGAAGTGATCGCCTTGCTCAATGGGCCAGTCTTTAGGCGACCCGCCTCGAGTACCGAACAAGACAGTTTGGCCATCCTCATACACAAACTCGACACCATCTAGTGCCAGCCCTGAAAAGATGCGTACGAGCGAGGGCGACTTGTCCAGAGGGAGTTTGCAAGTCTTGACGTCTCCATTCGTCTGACCAGTTGCCACCGAGAACCTTGTCGACCCGCTACCGGCGTCAGCAATAAACTGCTGCACGTTAGCTACATCAATCTGACCCATGGGTGCTGAGTGGACATGTACGTCAATAGCTTTATTTCGGAACTCCTGAGGAACGGCTGCACGTATGTCATCGAGACTGATCTCGACGTTGGGCTCAAGATTGTATTCTCGATGTCCACGGGAATTGTCATCTACGTGGAAGTCAAGCATGTACACACCCGGATTGCATTGAATTGCAATACCGTGCGAAGTGGGATACACAATAGGCTTTGAGGTGGTTCCCCAGTTGCCCTCGCCGGGCAGTGCAAATGAAGGGTGATACAAGAAGCGCATGATATCCAAGCGGTGCCAAAAACCCTCGTCACTAGGCTTAGGACTGGCGCATACAACTTTGTTCTCGCGGGTCGAGAAGCCCTCAAGCGCAACAAAGGACCGGTTCCAGAACAAATATCCCCTGAGCATGACTCCATCAGGCTCATGCGGGCATCCCAAAAGATGGCCAACCTCATGCTGAAATGCGCCCATGCCCACGCTCATTGCCTCCCATGCAGAGCCCGATTCGTTTGCGTCGTTGCCCACATATTGCGGGTCTGTACGCGTTTCGTCTAAACAAGCCATTGGGATGTCCTCGATACAGGTGGGCCAGCTCCATAAGCTATGGCTGCCGAAAATGGCCAGCTTGATATTGTTGAACGTGCCCCCTAGCGCGGCGTGACCCACAACGAGGTTGTGCTGGCGATCCCAGTGACCGTCGAGGTATATACATGCTGCCTGCACAAAGTCGTCATTAAACGGCCCTCCGAACGCGCGCAGTGCATCATAGGCCCATCCAAAGAGGGCGCCAGTGTCCTTGCCTGCCGAGTTCTGCTGGGCAACGTTTGGGTCTCGGATCTGAGCAGTGGTTTTGTCCATGCGCACGACGTGAATATGCGCAGTTCTGCGTTTCGAATTATCACGATTGCTGATAGTGTCTTCTTCAGTCTCCGAGTAGGGCTGGAACGAGCGCATGCCCAGGCGGTTGCGGTTCATCTGCTCCTGCGTGTAGGCCGACATCATATACGCGGCCATGCGCATCTTCTTCACAGCCGTCCCGAGCCCATTACCCTCACGCTCGATTTTGTACGGCATGCTGTCGAATGTCAAGGGGGAATCCTTGGCAACAAGGAGACAGAAATGTACGGGCGGATCCGAGGCCACGGGCAAGTAGCGCAGTGTGAGTTCCTTGCGCTGGCGCGGCTGTTTGGGCACGTCCGTCTCGAAAGTCAGCTTGTTCTCGCCGTCCTCGAGAGGCACAAACGCTCGAAAGAAGCCGTCTGAGAGGGGAAAGCGCTGCGCTGGGAAGCGAACGCTATTGAACCACACAATGACAGAGCCAACGCCGGACCCGACGCTCCGCGACCGACCGTGCACAATTACACAACGCTGGCTCACCGCCGCATTGTCCCAAACGTTGGTGAACTCAATGTCGGACATTTGCTCCTGAACGTCCGGCCTACTTGTGAGTGACGAGCTCGTTCCCGGTGATGCTAGGGCGGGGTCCGCCGCAGCGGCAGACGCAGAGCGTGGCTTTTAGTCGCGTTCATGCAAGCTAAAATTGTATCTGGCAGACAAGCTGCGCGCCGCAGGCGAATTAAGCAGGTTTATCGAATCGCGGACATCTTGCGAAGACGTGGAGTAGCTACGGCAACATGTGCAGACCCCGTTTAATTTCTGAAATAACGATCGCTCAAATAGCTACTTTCCTTGTGGTGCCTTGATGCTATATATACATATGTATAAACATATCCGTCATGAAGTTCCTGGGATCTAACAACTGCGGAGCTCAGATATTGCACTAGAGATCCTCTCATCCCGCACGCAGGGGCTCAATTATGACTTCACTGGGTTAGAAAAGTATGCATACCTCCGTTGCAAGGCAAATTGATGACGATCAAGCTTAAAGGACAAGTAGTTCACAAGATAGTCAAAATACCAGACGGAGAGTGTGTCAGTCGTTGAATTGAAGTAGTGTATGTGTAGGGGACTTCTGCGAGAGAGCGTCAGTGGCAACAAAAACCGAGTGCATTTTAGTCACTGTGTGTTGGAGATAGTGTGCGTACCCTTGTGTCTCAAGTTGATGCCAAAGCTACTCTCCAGTCTGAGACCGAACCACCTTTCAATAAATTCTAAGCCGGATCAGCGAGACCTTACGCCGCATTCGGATCATACCCTAGCCCGTTCATGTACGCACTACAACTACATCAAATCCTCATTTTAGGCCGACGCTCGCCATGAGCCTGCATGCAATGTAATGCAAAGAAGTTGGGATTTACGCCTCTTCACTGGACACCGCCGATAACTGGGTCAAGCGCCAGAATACGTTACACATGACACAACTGCCAAGGAAAAATCTACTATGAGGCCTCAAGGGCAAGAATACACTACGCAAGTCATCATGTTTTCAATCGTTACTTTCTGAACGCTGTCGCAGGCCGGCCTAGTGACTCCTAAATTTGGAACTCTGCGCAAGGGATGGCACTTAAGTTGCCAATTCGACCACACGCTTGTGTAAGTTACTGACCATAGTGGGGAAACAAGCTGCCCACCCAATTTCAAGCTTCAAGGGCCTTCAGGCGTTCCGTTGAATCTTCGACCGCCGCCGAGCCGGCCTAGGCAAACGCTTTAGGATCTGTCAGAAGAAGAAGTCGCACTGTTGTTTTCCGATAATTTCGTATAACGACGTTCCACGTTAAAGGTTAAAGGTGCTATGGAATAATAGTCAATGAGAAATCCAGAACTCATGCCACCAAGGATAAGCTAAGCATGCTTGGAATACGTTTGATGTGTGAAGTAATTCTCGCTTCGCTATTGAAGCAGCCTAATTTTTAGTCCTGACATCCGTGCAGTACTCAACCCCGTGCGTCTCCCATAGTCACAACGCGACCCGCCGATTCACCAACATTAACTAACATATTACCAATCACAGAAGCTCCGTGACACGTCAAACCCGCGATCATGCTGACTCGTTGTTAACCACACACCACACCTTCGCGTTCCCCCACAGCTCGTCATCGCACAGTACTGATGAGCAGCCACCGGAGGAGGCAGTACCCTAAGCAGCAGTTTGCTGCATATGAGACCCAGGCAGCCGCCGCGGATCCTGGCGCCGCCGCACCCGGATTCGGGTACCCCCCTGCGAATGGTGACGCGGGGTCTGTGTTCACACCTGGCGTTGCTACGCCTGACGCCGTCGCGGACGGCGTGGGTCAAATGGGCCTCGGTGCTGAAGCGCCCTCGGCCCAGTATGGCCAATACCACGCGCCGCAGAGTGCTGTACAGCCCGCGCAGCCCGCGTACGGACACGTGCAGGCGGGCCCAGCCCCGCTCAACGAGCTGTTCAACATCGACCTTCTGCAGTCCCTGCCGCCCCCGATTAATGACCTTGATCTGCCACCGCCGCCGCTGGCCGTGCCGCTCGAGGCAAGCTTGACACACAGCGAGTACGCCAACGCAGCCCCAGACTACATCCGCAGCACGCTGAACGTTGTGCCGTCGACTAACTCCCTACTCAAGAAGTCGAAGCTGCCTTTCTCCGTTGTCATTCGCCCGTTCAACGCTTTGCGGGATGACGATGAGAATGTGCCGGTGGTGGACGACTTGTGTATTGCTCGCTGTCGTCGTTGCCGCTCTTACATCCACCCGTTCGTCCAGTTCTCCGATCAAGACTACCGCTGGAAGTGTACTATCTGCGGCCTCACGAACGAAGTCCCGCAGAGCTTCGATTGGGATCATTTGAATTCCGTTTCCAAAAACCGCTACGAGCGCTCGGAGCTCAACTATGGTGTCGTTGACTACATCGCCTCTCAGGAGTATCTCGTACGCCCGCCGCAGCCGCCTACATACGTGTTCGTTATCGATGTTAGCGTCAACGCCGCGTCGGTTGCGCTTATTGAGGCGACGGCAAATATTTTGCGCGACTCCCTTGACAAGCTGCCAAACAAAGATGGCCGCACGCGTGTCGCGTTCATTGCTGTTGATGGCGCCTTGAACTACTTCCAAATCCAGCTCCCGGATCCTAGCGCGGCCGAGTCCGAGACGCCGAAGCCCGTGGGTGATGCGCGCATGCTTGTGGTGAGTGACTTGGAGGATCCATTTCTGCCGAGCCCTACTGGATTGTTGATGAATCTGCAGGAGAATCGCTCTCAGATTGAACAGCTCCTAACAAAGCTGCCCTTACTTTTTGCGAACACCATCACGTCTAGCAATGCTCTGGGTGCAGGACTCAAGGCTGCACTGAAGCTTATTGGCAATGTTGGTGGCAAAATTATCTGCATCACGGCGTCATTGCCAACAGTGGGTCCCGGAAAGCTGGAACAGCGGGACGAGCTGCGCGCCGCGGGGAATAAGAAAAACGAATCCCAGCTATTAAGCCCGCAGAATTCGTTCTACAGAAACTTTGCAGTCGACTGTAACCGTGTTCAGGCGACAGTTGACATGTTCCTCCTCGCCACCAAATATCAGGATGTCGCGTCGCTTTCAAACCTTCCGAAGTTCACCGCTGGCTCCACATTCTTCTTGCCCGGATTCAATGGAATGCGCGAGTCTGACACTGCTAAGTTCGCTCATGAGCTCAGCACTCATTTGTCACAGGAGATCGGGCTCGAGGGTATGCTGCGGGTGCGCGCTAGCTCCGGCGTTCGCTCCTCTACGTTCTCTGGCCACTTCTTTGTGCGGTCCAGCGATCTTATGACGTTCCCCACGCTGCCCCGCGATCAGGGATATGTGGTGGATATGGCCATCGATGAAACAATCACCAAGCCCTATGTGACTCTGCAGGCTGCGCTTCTCTACACATCGGCTATTGGGGAACGCAGAATAAGAGTTATGACTCTACAGTTGCCCGTTTCTGACAAGATCGGCGATATTTACGCTAGTGCGGACCAGCAAGCCATTGCCGGTTGGTATGCGCACCAAGCTAGTGATAAGGCCGTGAACTCAGGCATCAGCAGCACGCAGGACTGGCTTAATGCTCGCATAGCCGAGCTGCTCAAGACTTACCGTGGCGATGTCCTCAACACGCATGCGGGTTCGAGTGGGGCGCTATCTCTGAACTCCAATCTGACTCTTTTGCCGCTTCTTATGTTCGCCCTCAAAAAGAGCATTGCTTTGAGACCCGGAGCGCAGATCCGTTCCGACATTCGGGTCAACGCGCTGGACCTCATGCAAAGCCTACCTTTGCCTCATCTTATAAAGTACATTTACCCGGACTTCTATGCTCTACATGAGCTGCCGGATGAAGCCGGACTCCCGGACGAGACCGGACGTATTGTGTTGCCCCAAAGGTTGAATTTGTCGGGCGAGTCGCTTCAGGGCCACGGCCTGTACTTGCTCGACGATGGACAAGTCCTGTTCCTATGGATTGGGCGCGACGTTGTGCCTCAGTTGCTGTTGGATGCGTTTGGAACGGAGGACCCGAACCAGATCCCGTCAGGGCGCGCAGAAGTACCGGTTGTTGAGGGCAGTGACTTGAATGCGCGAGTGCGGAACCTCATAGACGCCTCGAGGAACCGCACAGACTCCACGTACTACCCCAGCTTGTACATTATTCGCGGTGACACTGGCGAGCCGAATGTGCGTGTTTGGGCAACGTCGTTGCTGGTCGAAGATCGCACTGATTCGGAGCCCACGTATTTCCAGTACTTGAACACAATTCGGGAGAAACTCACCACTTAGGCTAATAATGTAGCCAAGGAGTTGACAACTAAAAATTACCAAAAGTAACTAGTGAGCATTATATTGTAACAGCAAGAGGGAGGTCACTGCTTCAGACCTAATCAAGAAGCAGTAGTCTTGAAGAATGTCCTAGCAGGCGCGAGTTAGCAGACTTCAGCGTGCCGCAGCAAGACAAGCAAAGCCCCACTATCACCCGAAACACGGGCTTACGTTGGTTTTTTTATAAGACTTGTCGCTGTGCAATCTATGGCCTTTTGTCAGGGTCGTGGGCCACTTGCGGCGTAATTGCTCTGTTGCAGTACAACGCGCCGCGCCAGGATATATCACGAACAACAAAACGAATCACACAGATAGATGCGAGACGAGATTCACAAAAAAAAGAGAGCTTTGCATGTGAGTGACCCATTAAGAAAATGGCAAAAAAGAGAAACTGCAGCACCTTCTGTTCTCGTATGGTCTCCCACTACAATACTTGGTAAGGCCCTCAGGTGTTTAAATAGGACTGATCGGACGGGAAGTCTTGTATTCACCTGGGTTTGGCCGCAGCTGAAGGAAATGTAACATGGCTCAGATAAGAAAGGATAACGTGCGGAGGAGTCTTTCTTAGCAGATGAGCAGCGGTTCATGACGTGCCCTTCATAATTCCTACTTAGTTGAGGAGCCAGCGCTCATTCATCTTCAGTATCTGATAAAAAACATTATAAGTCTGACGTAGAATCCGGCGTAGTCTCGTGTTTCACTACGCCTTCCTTAGCCTTCACAACAAATACGTCTGTGCACTCACAATTTAATAACTTGGCGCACAACTGTGGCATCTGCAAGCTTGTCGAAGCCCTCATTGATCTCGTCCAGCGTAATAATGGATGACAACAACTTATTCACAGGTAGGCGGCCGGCCTGGAAAAGGGCAATATACCGAGGGATGTCACGCGCGGGAACGGCACTACCCATGTAGCTTCCGAAAAGTTTACGCTCCTGGCCTACCAACGATGCGATATTGATGCCAAGATTCGCCTTGTCCGGGGGAAGGCCAGCTGTGGTTGTTGTGCCGCCAAGACGGGTCATTTTCACCGCCGACTCGAGAGCCTGAATGACTCCAGCGGTCTCGATGGCATGGTGCACCCCGCCGCCAGTGATTTCGTGTACAATTTCAATGGCACGCGGGTCTCGAGCATTGACCGTGTGCGTGGCTCCGATCGTTTTGGCCAACTCCAGCTTGTCGTCACTCATGTCGACTGCAATAACTTTCGCCGCACCTGCGGCAAAAGAGCCCATGACAGCAGATAGGCCGACGCCACCGAGGCCGACTACAGCCACAGTTTCTCCAAGTTTCACGCCGGCCGTGTTCAGGGCCGCGCCAACGCCCGTCATCACAGCACATCCGAAGAGTGCCGCATGCTCGAAAGGAAGATCTTTCGGAATCTTGACAATTGAGTCAGGCGAGACAATAGCATGGGTAGCAAAGGCACTATCGCCGATGTGGTGATGAACGGGGCTGCCAGATTCATCGGTCAGCCGGATAGACCCGTCAATCAATGTCCCTGCGGCATTGGCTTTGCCCCCCTTCTCGCAGAGTGCGGGACGGCCAATGCTGCAAGGTAGGCAGTGGCCACAGTTCGGAATGAACTGCAACACGACATGGTCGCCAGGCTTCACGCGGTCGGCAGGAACCTGCGATCCTACCTCAAGAACCTCTCCGGCAGCTTCGTGACCGAGAGCCATAGGCATAGGCCGGCGCCGAGAACCGTTAATTACCGAGAGGTCACTGTGACAGAGGCTTGCGGCGCGAATGCGCAGAAGAACCGCTGTTGGCTCGGGACTGCCGAGGTGCAGCGTTTCGATCTTGAGTGGCTTGCTTTTGGCGTAAGGCCTCGGCAAGCCCATTTCACGTAAAACGGCTGCCCGTGCCGTGACATGCTTCGAGGTCGAGTTGATCATATTGTTCCTAGTCGAAACGTCTTTTGCTGCAACGATCCCCGCTTTTAGAGGTTATGATCGAAACGCATGTTGCATTTGTAACGTGCATGATGCGGAGAGGACGCAGTGGCACGCGATAAGGTCAGCTTGATCCTCAGTCGTATCATGCGGCAAAGTCTCGACCGGAGTGAACGCGTGCGCCCGTTTCGTGCACTTAGTAAACTTAGCGCACTCTTTCAGGGCGGTTTCTAACAAGTGACCATCACTTTCTCACTCTTTACCATGGAGAAATTCGCGGTAAAGGATGTGGTGGAAATCCCCAAAATGGGCCTGCGGGCCTTAAAGTTACATCATAAGCCCTCTAATTTGACGCATTTGCATGTGGAGCGCAAGGGCGATGCGAACCGCGTCTTCTCACTGGCGTTTAAGACTAATGCGCCCGATAAAACTGGCGTACCGCACATTCTGGAGCATACGACACTCTGCGGGTCATCCAAATTTCCTGTGCGAGACCCCTTTTTCAAAATGCTGACCCGCTCGCTTGCCAATTTCATGAATGCCATGACCGGCTTTGACTACACGTACTACCCGTTCGCCACTACAAACAAGGCTGACTTTGCGAACTTGCAACAAGTGTATATGGACAGCGTGTTCAATCCGCTGCTGAAGGAGCAAGACTTCTTGCAAGAAGGGTGGCGACTTGAACCTGCCGAGTTAGCAAACCCCGAAAGCCCGCTCGTGTTCAAGGGGGTTGTGTACAACGAAATGAAGGGCCAAATGTCCATGCCTGCATACCAGCATTACATGGCGTGGTTTATGGCGCTCTACCCGTCAATGCAGTACTCGGCCGGTGATCCTCAGCATATTCCGGAGCTAAAGTACGAAGATCTCGTCAAGTTCCACCGCGAACATTACCATCCCAGCAACTGTTTCACATTTAGCTATGGCGATTTTGGTGTCGAAGAGGCTGTGGCGCCTCTCAATGAATACCTCGACAAGGCGAAGCCCAGAATAGCTCCTCCACAAGAAATTCCTCAACCCATCAATCTGAGCAAAACAAAAAGAGTGACGGAATCAGGGCCTCTGGACCCTATGTTTGATGAGAACAGGCAGCACAAGGTCTCACTTACGTGGTACGTTGGCCCTACATCGGACCTCACTCACACGCTTGTGTGGCGCGTGCTTGGCTTGTTACTGACAGACGGCCACGCTGCACCGCTTTACCAGGCCCTGATCGATTCGGGAATCGGCTCCGAATTCTCAGTGAATACTGGGTTCGAAGAGACTCCTGGCAAACTCATGTTCACAGTTGGTCTGCAAGGTATTGAGGAATCCAAGATCCCGTTGTTCAAGGACGCTGTATTTGACACAATTGAGAAGATCACTGCCTCCGGCTTCCCTCGCGAACGAGTTGATGCTCTTCTCCACCAAGCCGAGTTTGGTGACCGTGAAGTTGACGCCAACTACGGCATGAATGTCTTGGATAAGGTCGTATCTCGCGCCTTTCATCCGAATGGGGACGTCATGGATACGCTGGATAATGAAAAGCTCATGGAGAAGTTCAAGTCCAAACTTGCGGAGAACCCGCAGCTCTTCCAGGACCAACTTGCTGCATCGGTTGGTCGCGATCATCCCTACTTCGAGTATGTAATGTCGCCAAATCCGAACTTCGAGTCTGATCGTGCTGCCGCGGAGCAGAAGACCCTAACAGACAAGCTTGCGTCTATGACAGATGATGCTAAGGCTGAGGCCATTGCAAAGGCTCGCGAACTGGAAGAGGCGGCCAAGCAGCCGCAGAATCTAGATCTTCTACCAACCGTGAGGACGAGCGATATTGCGCGTGAAGTTAGGAAGTATCCGGTGCAGCACTCTTCCGTGAACGGTATTGAACAAATCACCCGCGAGACTAGTACGCAAGGGATCTCGTACCTGCGTATCTTACGCGATATCTCCTCGCTGCCAAAACACCTTGTTCCCTATGTTCTGATCTACGTTGATGCTTTGACGAATGTTGGCACTACAAAACGCTCCATGGCCGAACTAGAAGATCTTGTCAAACTCAATACGGGCAACATCCGCTCCACGGCCGCGGTTCGCTCGTGGGGCAATCTGGAACTTGCATATGGTGCCAGCGCTTTAGATTCAAAGTTGCCGCAAATGTACGAGCTGCTTTCCGAACTAGTGAGCTCGCCGCAGCTCGATAATCTGAGCAAACTCAAGGTGATTTTGGACTCGAGCGCAGCTAACATCACAAACTCACTTTCGCAGAGCGGGCACCGGTATGCCGTGAGCAGGGCAGGAGCTGCCCTGAATGAGCGCAAAGCCGCAGAGGATCAGCTCTCTGGCTTTTCGTTTGTGAAACTAGTACAGGAACTCGCGAGCAAGGACGAAGACTCGCTCAGGACGGACCTGCTGCCCAAGCTGGCTGATATTCATGCGGCTCCGTGGTCCGTGCGTGCGCTTGGTGTGACGCACTCGCCTACGTCTGAGGTTCATGCCACTCACGAAAAGCTGCTTGGTAAGTTTTTGAATGATGTGCACGCAACGCAGGGGCCATCTGCTCCTGATGTGGCTACTCTCTACGGCCCAGACAAGCCGTTTGCTGGAAAATGGGACCTAATGCCTAACAACACTATGGTTACGCTTCCTTCGTTCCAAGTGTCGCACACAGGAGCTGCCGTCCGCGGCTGCGAGCTTGGGTTCGACCATGAAGATAGTGCCGCGCTCCAGGTGCTGGCGAACCTGTTGACTCACCGTCATTTGCACACGGAGATCCGTGAGAAGGGCGGTGCCTACGGAGGTGGTGCTGGATACAACGCGATTGATGGACTTTTCACTATGTTCTCTTATAGGGATCCTACGCCAGAGAACACCTTGAACGTCATGCGCAAAGCGGGCGTGTGGGCTGCCGAGCACAAGTTTACGGAAAGGGATGTCGAGGAAGGGAAGATTGGTATTTTCCAGTCAATTGATAGTCCCATCAGCCCCCGCAACGAGATTGATGGCCACCTTGGCCTGAAGATCCAGGATGAGCGGCAGCGTCGCCGCACGAACCTGTTGGCAGTGAAGCCCACTGATCTGAACCGTGTGGCTGAAAAGTACTTGAAGTCGGGACTCGAAGATGCCAGCTCGAATGCCCTCTGCGTCATTGGGCCTGGAGAAAAGCCTGAGGGCTGGTCCAGCGTGGACTTGTAGAGAAGAATAAGAAGTTAGCAAGCTCAAAACCTGTGTGCTTGTTTTCCATGTACATAACTAAGAAATCATAGACCGATTGTTTGGGCAACGACCGTGCAACGGCCGCGTACATTTGCTTTGTTCGGACTTCAATCTACAACTGCTGCACTAAACATCTCAAGGTTGCACGCATGTCGTGTGTGAGAGATGTCAGGCGGCGGCGGGCCGACGTTAGTAGCTAATACTTACACACACTACTACACCTAACCTGAACCCGACCGCATCTAGTTAGGAACTTGTTGCTAAGCTGCCGTACGGATTGGTGCGTGAGCGCGGGTTTGCCCATATTATTGATGCCCTTACCGGCCACAGAAATCAACAAAGAGTTGTGCGAATGGGCACACGCGAATCTGCTGAAAATTCCGCAGGACGAGGACCGGGAGTACTATGATAAAAAGATCAGCGGCGTACTCGTGAAGCCGCACAAGAGGTCGCACATCGAGGAATTGATCATCAAGCAGAAGGCCCGTGATTATTATGACATGAAGATGTCGGACTTCGAGACGCCGGATGAATTTGTGGAGGAACGCGTCAAGCGTGTGGCAGATCTGCTGGGGCGCACGAACGGGCGTGCGTATCTTGAGCCGCCAGTGTACTTCAACTTTGGATACAACGTAAGTGTTGGCAAGAACTTCTACGCGAATTTCAACTGCACGTTTTTAGACTGGTCTGTGATTCGCATTGGAGATGATGTGGCGATTGGACCCAACTGCACGCTAACCACCGTGAATCATCCCCTCGACTCTGACGAGCGCTCAACAGGCATCTACTCGTACCCGATAATCATAGAGGATGCGGTCTGGATTGGTGCTGGGTGCACAATTCTATCCAATGTGAGGATTGGTGAGGGCTCAGTCATTGCCGCTGGGTCAGTTGTGACGCGCGATGTGCCTGCCCACGTTGTGGCGGCGGGATCGCCCGCGCGTGTGACGGCTCGCTCCAGAGCCCGCAAACAGCCCAGTGTTACGCCCGAGCAGAATTCGAGCATTGGAACTAATGCGGAGGAGGGCAAGCGCAAGGCTAGCGCAGGGCAAGAAGCAAGCAATGCCAACAAAACAGGTTCCGCAGACGAGGGCGTGAAACGTCGGAAGCAATAAATAAAGAGAACGTTATAGAATTACAGGTAGAACTTCCGCTTTTCTTTGTCCATGCGGGGCTGGTGCTCGAACTCAACTTCGTCGCGAATGCCGCGCTGCAGGCGACGCAGACGCATGGTGAACTGTGGCCCCAGCTCCTGTAGGCCGACGCGCTCTTCGTTCTTGAACTGGTAGCGGTGTCTCCTGAAAAAAATGAAGTCGCGTTGGTTGTGGAGCGTGACGACCTGGCGCCCCTGGAACTCAGGCTGCTGAGGAAATAACGACTGGAACAGGCGCCCCACGGTTTTTCCTAGGCGCGTGCCGAAGTTGTTCAGAATGAGTTCGGGCACATGGTCCGTGGCGCGGCCATGGCGCTCGAGATCCTTGGGCATAATGAGGCTCGAAATGCTGAAGTAGAACGTCGGGCCCTCAGGCAGATGGATTAGCGTGAGGCCGTTAACTTCATGCTTGAACTCGTTTACAACAACCATATCCGTGTAGCCACGCTCAGCACAAAGCTCCGCCATTTTCGGAATCTCGAACTGCTCCTTGCGCTTGAAGAACTCGGAGTTTGGCAAGATGTCCAGCAAAAGATCGGCAAACTCATAGGCCTGCCGCCGTGGCCGTTTGCTAGTGGTGATGAACACTTTAGGCTGCTTGCCCTCCTGAAAGTACGAGTCGAACTCATCACTGTCAATGTCAGCCCCAACCGTCTCGTCGTACACACGCTTTGATTCAATTGTGGCCGGCACGTTTGTTGCCAAGCGCTCCTCTCTCAGAGCCGGATCGTTCGATTCCTGGCGCGCGCGTTTTTGTCGCATTTCATGGCGCGACTTGCTTGCCGTGTGCTTAATTTTGGACAAAATGCGGGCCCGCCGCATTTTGTTGCGGATGCTCGACACTTGTTCTTTGGTCACAGGCATGTCCGCTGAATTACCTGGTTGTAGTCGCTGCGCCTAAAAAAATTTAGAGTCAAGGTGGTCGAGGAATAATACTTCCCCAGGGTTGGGTCAAGGTCACCACCACCCAGTTCACCGCTGCCCAGGTCACCTCTGCCCAGGTCACCTCTGCCCAGGTCTGCTGCTGCTGCTGCCGCTTAACCACAACGGCGGCTGCTGATCCCGCTGCCGTGAGTAGCCATAGCGTGATTACATGCGCACGCACTCCGCACGCGCGACCGCCAACCCTCAGTCGTTGCCCCAATCCATCTCAACGGTTTAATTTATAACTCCGACGCGGCTTTGAGAAGTGCCGAAAAGCGGGGCCAGCGCCGTGCAGCCCAAACACATTCCACATTGGCAATGCTGGCGGTTTCAAAAATAAGAGGACCACTGCAGGTCTGGCCCGCTCTAGTACGGCCATTGGTGCGGTTCGTCCCATCCAACAGCCGAGTTCAGTGCCGCAGCATAGCTCTACACTCGCCAGGTCCCTGGGACATCGCTGACGACCTAAGCGTCACGCATGCAAGCCACTTGGACACTGCGCTGCAAGGCCACTTACCCAGTATTGCACCTCTCGAGGGCCCCACTGCTAACGCGGCGGTGGCACCTGGCTCTCACTTTGTGTTTTTCAACCACGCACTCCCCGAGTCGGAGCTCGACGCAGACGGATATGACAATATGCAGGCCCCCGCCAACATTACCGACGACGAGCACATAGTGTTGCGCCGCTGGTACGGCGGGACCGTCGAGTTCAACACCGACAACGCGCTGCTCCTTGGACGGCCTGCTACATGCCACGAGGCCGTTGAGGACGTGCGCGCGGGCCCGCGCGGGCACCGCGTAAGCGTCACGATAGCGCGCTATATGAAGAACGCGGGCGAGACTGACTGGGCCGTTAAGGAAACGCGGTCTTTGTTCTACTTGGGTGCTCACAGTCGGCTGCTCGAGGGCTCAAGACGCCTCAAAACGCCGCGCGTGGAGCCCGAGTTCACGCCCGTCTTTCGCCACGAGCTCACGGCGTCGCGGCTATTGCTCTTCCGGTATTCCGCCTTGACTTTCAATGCGCACCGCATTCATTACGACCAGGATTACGCCAAGAACGCCGAGGGCCTGCCCGACGTGATAGTGCAGGGCCCACTAATGATCACTCTTCTTCTGCGCTGGCTATCCGACAGCGTTCTTGCCGCATCAGGGCGTAGGATCCGCCAAGTACGCTACCGCAACATTGCGCCCATCTCTGCTGGCGAGCGAGTCGCGCTCTGCGCAACTCACATTACCGACAACACGATGGAGGTCTGGATCACTGGCGCCTTGGGGCACGTCGCCCTAACCGGCACGCTGCTCACGAGCTAGTTCGCGACAGGCGGCATACAGGGCTGGAGTCTAGGTAGAACGGTCTCAGCTGGGCCTCTATGCGGCTCCATTTCTGCATTTTGCCAGGGCCGCCCTTAGGGTCTAGATCCACGAGCCAGCATGCGTAACCCGCACTAGGCCGGTACTCAATGATTACGGTGCAGTCCCGCAAGGACATGCAATCTAAAAACGCATCTGCTTTAGCTAGCTGCGCTTGCCAATACGTGAGCTTGTCCAGCAAGTCTATTGACAGGAGCAACTGCACGCACGGTTCCACGTGCTCCGGCACAGCTACGCTGTACATGCATCTCCGCAGACCCTCTAAGTCCTTAGCTGCCAAGTCAAGACTGCACCATCTGTTGTCTGCGCGCCTCATTTTCTTGATCGCACATGTGCGGCAAGACCGCGACTCAGCAGGCGCCGCTGGCGATTGATGTAGCCACTTAGGCTTAAACTCTGCAACTATTTTAGCTCCTCTACCTCCCACCTCGTCGATAAGTAGTGCGGGACCCATCACGGGGTCCTCAATGGGTGTTAGTTGGCCCATGTATTGGCCGAGTTTTGGTCGCCAGAACTCATTCCAGTAAGCAGCAACGTCTCCTGGCGCCACGCCGCGCTTCGACACACGGACAAGCGTGTTAGATGGAGTGCGCAGAATCCTGTTCGCCTTGCCCTCTGCCACTAAAGCATAGCTCATCCAGAATTCCTCCTCCTCGTCCACTTTGCCCACGCGCACCGCCGTCACCGTGGACTAACAGTCATAATGACACAGCTACTAGTACTACCTTCTCCCCCTTCTGCAGCGCGCGCTCATAGAATGAATGTCACAATAAATCGAGCCGCACCAGGCATTGCTGATGCGATTGAGGCCTTAATTTCTTTTTTTTTTTTTCATATTACAGAAAATAATATAAGCTTTTAATAGTCGTCTCCTCGACTCAAAACTTCCTTGGCAGTAGGCTTCAGAAGCAATGTATGCTCGTACTGTGCTGTGTAACACCCCTTCGTGTCCATGAGCGGCGGGTAGTCCTGAACAATGCCGCTTTTAACCAGCGTGTTCAGTCCTAGCAGATACTTATCTTCACCCACCTTGTCAAGGTACCGGCGACAGAAAGGAAGCGTACCAAACGTGTTTTCGATGGTGCCCAAAAGACGCTTGGCGCTTTGCACACGCAGTGGAACAGTCGGGTAGCCCTCGTTGAGGGCGTAGTGCGAGACCTCACCTTGGTTGATCACATAACCGCGGCCCGTGCTGCCGAAGGTTTCAATCGCAAACTGCTCGCCCTCTTCCATCTTCGTGTCGTCGCCGTTGTCGATAATAGGAACACTCTTACCGCCGTGAATCACGTACGGCTTGATGTTATGCCCATTCAGATTGCGAATACATCGTACGGGGTACGTGCGGCCGTTGAGCGGGAGCTCAAAGGACTCCATTACCTCTTGCACGGCAGCCCCAACATCGCAAAGACGCACATCGATGCCTGCTTCCTTAATGCCCGTGTCCGTGGCCTCACGCACCGCCTGCAGAAGCGGGTCGTAGACAGGGTCGAACGTCATTGTGTAGGCGGAGTCGATGATCCGCCCATTCACATGCACACCGAAATCAACCTTCGTCACGTCGCTCTCACGCAATATTGTGCTGTCGCCCTTGTTCGGCGTCCAGTGCGCCGCACAGTCATTAACCGACAATCCCGTAGGGAACCCTGTGCCAGCTTCCTTCCAAGTCGAGCCTTCAGCTAGACTCTGCACGCCATTCTCGATGAGCTCGGCAATGTCAGTCATCATCATGCCCGGCTTTACAACCTTCTGCGCGTACTGGCGCACTTGACGGTGGATTTCAGCAGCCTTGCGCAGATCATTGAGGTAATCGTAATCCCGAGACTCCTCACGCTCCTTTGCGCGCTGCTCCTCCTCTGTCGTGCGCTTCAAATTCTCATTAACCGGGCACATTTGACCCTCAGGGTACTTGCCAGACACAAAGATTTTGGAAAGCCCAACGCTGGGAGGCTCTGTCTGGGTCTTCTTCTTCTTCTTACTCTTCTTCTTCTTCTTCTTTTTCTTGTCGGCCTCGCCCGCGCCGGCTGGGCCTGCCTCCTCATCACCTGCCTCATCGTTGCCAGCATCGTCGTTACCAGCGTCATTGTCATCGCCTCCTGAGCCATGAACCTCTGGCGCAGGGCTCTCTTTATTTACAGCGGAGTCATTGCCATTCACGGCAAGATCTGCCACCTTTTGTTGAACCGAATTTATCTCTTCACCCATCCTGAGGTGACCTTCGTCCAGGATTTTTGAAGTGTTTCTAATTTGCCCAAAGCGAGTGGGCACACTTCGACTGCAAAGCGCAGGTCACGTGCAGTTCGCGCGAGTTACACTTCTTGCAAGAAGCAGAAGAAGAAGAAGACACGGCGGTTCCGGCCTGCTCTTGCTTAACCTCATTTGCGTTGTTTTTACCGAGTTGTTTATACCGAGAGGTTATGTATGTACAGTGCATGAAAGCGTCCAAGATCTCGCATTGCGAGCACTAATAGAAGGAGCGTTACCCCAAACTCTAGTTCAGCAGACGGTCGTAGGCCGGGATCAACGTCTGAGCCAAGGCGAAACTGAATACAAGCTTGGGTCCTGTGGTAAGCAGCTTCGGCATTAGGCCCTTGAAGAAGGCAGAGAAGCCCTCGTTACGAACCATGTTTTTGAGAATGGTGAAGCCGCCTTCGGGGTTCTCGAAGTTGCGGTTCTGGATCCGCGTCTTGATCACATCGAGGGGCGCAGACACAATTAGCGAGGCCGAAGCTCCCACAGTCGAGGCAACAAGGTTCTGAGTCCATGTGGCCTTCGAGTAGTCCTTTAGTCCCAGTACGTACTCCTTGGCGAAGGCCGAACCGCCGAAAAGCGCAAAAGAGCCGGGCGCATTGCGCGCAGCCGTCCATCCCCAGCCACGGTACAAACCGAAGCCCTCATCCTTAACAATGCGGAAAAAGCCACGGCCCTTGAAAGCCTCCGGGTTAGTCTGGCGTTTGATCTTCAGCACATCAAGAGGCAGCAAAACAATCTCGCCGATGCCAATCAAAGAGCCGGCAGATGCACTGAGTAGAGCCTTGCCCGTGCGCGCACCGAACAGGTTCTCGTATGTCTCGCGGAAGTTCTTCGTTAGGAGATCGTTGGCAACCGGCTGGCCGCCGTACTTATACACGCGTTGCAGCACCTTGTATCCGGCCGCGTAGCCGAGCCCAGGGAACAGAGAGAGCATCCTGGCCGTCACAGCCTTATCTGAGGCAGCCCTGAAGATGACAGAGTTGAGCTGCGACAGCGACGCGACTCGCGTTTGGTTGCTCATAAGTCGCTTCGAAATAGTGTCCACAGGGTGGAATACAAACAGCTCGCAGATTGCAGCTGTGGCCGAGCCCAGCACGCGAGCTGAGCCACTTTGCTTCGTGTCGGTTTGGATAGGAGCCATCTTCAGTAACCTTACTTGAAAAATTCACTAGCGTCAGTTTTAGGGTCACCATGATTCACTGAACGCACCCCTTGGCAGTATCACGAGACACCCTAACATCCAGTATCAGCGATAACGCCGGTGCTTCTCACAGGGTCGCATGGGAACCTGCCCCGAGATGCATGTGAAACGTCCTTTCGTATTTGAAAAAATTCGGGATTCCTGATCTCGCCAACGCGGCGGGAATCATGCGTAGAGAATTATACATTTGATACATAATAAATTAGAATAACTAAGGCTCATACCCATTCTACATAGGATATGGGCCGCTTCTCGAATCCTGTTGGATTCGCTAAAATACATTCATTCCCATCAATACCTACCCAGGGGCCCTCTAGAGGCGCAACTAGGCCCTTATTGACGTACTCAAGGTTCTGCTCTCTGTTCTCGTCAAGCGTCAAGTCATGGTCATCCGCAGCCCACAGACGGCTCGACAAGTCTTGCTCGTCCAAATCAAGCGGATCGGCCAAGGACTCAGCGCGCGCCAAGAGCGAGTCTTGAGCAGGAGCAGCCACGCTCGTTCTTTCGTCCTCATCGTCTCCATCGTCGCCATTGATGCTTGAGTACTGGTCATATGTTCCGAGTCCTGCTGCGTCAATCTCGTGTTGCCGCAAGGCTTCAACGGCAACGTACTCTGTGAGGGGACGCACGAACTTCTCGAAGTCGTACCAGAAGCCTAGCAAGCCGAGAGTGAGCGGCAGTATCAGTGCCGCGTAAGTGAACTGCTGGGCCAGAACGAGAATTCCGATCATGCCAAGGTGAAACATGCCGATCCCGAGGTAGACGCGGCGCATGATCAGCGTCCAGAGGCGCCCCGTGGCATGCTGCGGATGCACCATAGAGTACAGCAGTTGGTACTTGTAAATAACGTAGCCAACGGCAAAGTAAATGAGTCCGAACAAGAGAATGCGTCGGCTCAGAATACTGTACGTTAAGACCACGATGAATATGAACAAGGGCGTCGGCAGCATAATTCCGTAATTGATTCGTGGAGGTTTGTACAAGTCATGGAAGTCGCGAGCCGAGCGACAATTGACTGCAAGGAAAGGAAACTGGAAGACAGATCCGGCTTGCAGAAGCCGCAGTGGCGCGAGTCCCAGCCCCTGGAGCACAATGAGATTTGTGTAGAATGTTGACAGCCGCAGCAGCCAGTGCGCGAACTCTTTGGCAAGCTCGGTCGTGTCGACAGAAAAAGACAAGAATGTGGACTCGACCGTGAAAATGAGAAACAGGTTCACAAACACATAAAAGAAGTTCTTGGCTACGGTCGAGAGTTCGACATCGCTTTTGCTCACGAATCCCTGGCGCGACGACAAGAACGCGTAGAAGTACGGGACAACCAGATTGAAGGACGAGAAAACAAACGTGGGCAAAACATCGGTGGTAAAAGCCGCAATCCAAGCATGCTCGCTCAGCCAGGCACCCAGGGTCGGGAAGTGCTTCTTGATGGTATCGAGATCGAGGAAACGTGCCAAATACGTGAGCGGCACAACAAGAAAAGCGCTGCTTAGCAGAACAACAAAGGTGATGAAATAGCTCCGCATGGAGCGCTGCTGCGGCTTCATATAAACATTGCGCCACAACACATCGTTAGGCGATGGGGCCAATGTTGTTATCATCGCGTGGGGGGTAGGGCTCACAATGGCCTGGGCGGCCATTTGGCAGTCAGCCACATTCTTCATTGTAGCAAAGGCCATGCTTGTGACCGGTCGCTCATTGGCGATTTCGCGCTCTCTCATGATCTTGTCGTCGATGCTGGCAAGCTTCACAGTGTAGTAGTCGATGAGGTCCACTTTTGATCCTCTGAGGCCGAACCAATTCACGCGACCAGTGGGCCGCGGCCGGTCCTTAACAGCGCGTGCGATTCTAGCGTCCAGGCCGCTGTTTTCAGCGCGCCACGCGTTTGCAGCGCGGTCGCTGCCCTCGTCATCTTCGTCCTCTTCGTCGTCACGGTAAACTGGAAGCTCGGTGGAAACAGGCTCCGTATAGAGCAGCGGATTTGAGGGTCCCAAATACTGAGCCCAAAGTCGCTCAAGGTACGCGACTAGCTTTCTGCGCTCGCTGTACAGTTTATCGATCTTGGCCCACTTGCGACAGAGCACAATCGACTCAGGCTCGGCCCCAAACAGAGTAGTCAGATACTTGTGGAGGGCCTGCTTGGATCTGAGCGATCGCGGAATGCCGCTGATTCTTAGCGTGCGGTCTGTTATAGTGTTTTGATGGCCAAGGTACGCTTGCCGCACGCCTATCACCTCCGCTGTGTACTGCCGCATTGTGCGCAAACAGATAACCGTGAACATGTATGTGGAGGCCACGTAGACCCACAAGTAATCGCCAAAAAGATTGGGCGAGTCGATTTCCCTGGAAGCGGCGGGGTCGTCGCCATCAGTCCCGTCGTCGAAGTGGCCCAAGTACCACCATCGTAGTGGCGCAATGAACAGGACGGACACAAGCAGCAACTTCCAGAGCAGCGATATGGCCGCGCGGAAGAACATGAGGAAAACGTAGGCGTCGAGCCCAGCAAAACGCAGGACGTCGCGGTCGCTCACGCGCAAGAGCCCGCCTATCCAGCCAAAGCGGCCGTTCTCGATGTCGGGCAGGTTCGACGTGCGCAGCGTGCGCGCGGAATAAAGCTGGGGCCAGCGTCGGCGCCATATGGAAAACGACGACACCGAGAAAAGGCCAATGAGGAGGGCAATGAGGATCTGCAGGCCGAGCCCGCGCTGGGCCTCGAGCGGCATGTAGCCCTGCTGCTCCAGTTTCTGCACACCAGACACCATCGCTAGATGTTGAAGCGCACACTTCCGACGACGTTTGCTGGCGAGAGCAATGCAGCCAATGCGGAACACAGGATGTGGCGCGGAGACGTTGGACCTGAGGATTGTTGTGCGCGGGTCCCTCACGGCCCCCCAACCCGTGCCCTTAGCCGCATGTGGCTCGAGCCCGTTCAGCAGGCAGGCAGAATGAGTGCAGGCGGTGTTTGGACAGCAAAGACTATAAACATAGAGCACATTCATTGGTATTAAGTATCCTATCGAGATTACATTCATACATTACGGTGGAATCAGGCAGAAAGGCTTTTGCAGCAGGGGTTATGAGCCGACGACTTGCTGACGGGCTTTGGCCAGGGTCATCTTTGATTCATGCCTTGGAACCCGTACATACCAGTCATGTTCGCCTGACCCATTTTTGCCATCATTTCGCTCATCTGGGCCGGATTCATGCCCATGGGGTAGCCGGCGCCGAACTGGTACCCGGCCATCATTGGGTTCATCTGAGCCATGGCGGCCATGGGGTTCATGAACGGCGTGGCCATGCCCGACAGAGGTGGCGTGATGGGGGTGGACTTTTCGTATTTGTGCCGCCACTCGGCGGGCACGGGTGCGCCCGTGAGGGGTTCTTTGGCCTGGCGAGGCTGCCGGCCCGGCTCGGGTGCCGCGTCCTGCGGCGCAGGCTCCTTCGGCGAGTCTGGTACCTGGCCGGCGCCATACATAGCCATGGGGACGCGAGCCTCACGCCTCTCCTGCACACGGGCCTCCTCACTGTCGGGCTCCATGGTTCCGCCTCGCTTCGACGACATCTTTGATTGGAAGTCAGCGCGGAACGCGTTGGTGAAGTCAATGAACTTTGGCGTGCACCAGTCAATGCCTTGGTGCATGGCAGAGCCCTCATCGTGCTCCTGCTGCCGTGCGTTCTTGGCCGACTTGAAGCGCGCCTCGCCCTCCATCTCGAAGAACCGCACAGACACAAGCTGCTCGTCGGCCTTCCAGCGGACAACCTTGCGCTTCTTCGCGCGTTTCGACGCCGACGCATCGGACTCGCCGCGTTCTTCGCGGGGCGACCCGCCCCGCGACCCGGCCTCGGCCTCGGCCTCAGACTCAGGCGTCTGCTCCTGTCGCTGGTCGTCTGCTTGGTTCTCGGGCTTGGTGCTCACCTCGGGGCTCGCTTCGCGCTGTCGCTTGTGGCTGCCGAGTTTCAGTACTCCAATGTTGCCAAAGAGCTTTGGCGGGGCCGCCGCCTTCTTGCTGCCGGCTGCCGAGGATGCTTGCTGCGGCTGCGACTGGCTGGCGGAGTCGGCGAACACTTCGGGAAACCGGTCCGTGAGCAGCCGTGCCGTGGACCCAATGGCGCCCTGTTCTTTCTCCAATTTTCTTATGACTGCCTGCAGTTTCACCTGGCGAATGATGTCCTCGCGCAAAGGAAGGCGCACCAAGACGGTTAGCGCCGAGCCCGTGCGATAGTACTCCTTGCGCCGCAGAAACGAGACCATCCAATTGCGAATGCGACCCACGACCTCGGCGAGCCGTGTGAACTGATCCGTGGCGCACGCGGCGTAGAACGGCGGCTGCGCGTGGGCAGCAACAATGTCAATGATTTGGCCCAGCGGGTCGGGCTCGGCGCCGAACGTGGACTTATCGATGGCGAGAAAGTTGTCTGTGAATGCGTTGAGCAGCGCTAATGGGTCGACTTGTGGCGCCATGCGCATGAGGGCGTCGACCTCGGCGACATGTGGGGGCAGGCTGGAGGAGACCATCGACGGCAGCATGGCGTCGAGAACCGGCCTTTGCATGAGAGGCATGGCCGCCAGGGGCGGGACAATCTCACTGGCGCTGGTGGGACCCGCCGCAGGATCCGCCTGCAGAGCCGCGTGCGCGGAGTCCCCAGCGTTCGATCTTGGTACGTGACTTACGCCGTCCATATGATCTTAAACAAAAGAAATTAACTACAAATAAACAAACGAAAGGGTGATGCGAGGGAGGGAAGACCAGCCACTCTCACGCGCAACAGACGTGCCGCTTAAATTCTCTCGTTCCTAATCTTGACAATCGTAGGAGGAGGGAAGGAAAAACTGGTGCGTGTCTGATTATATATATTATCGGCTGGGAGCGAGCGGCCTCTTTGTTAGTCAGCGCAGACTCAGCATTGGCTGTGGCTGCTGTGGCTGCTGTGGCTGCCGCCGCCGCTGCCGCTGCTGCTACACATGCCGGAGGCACGTGACCCGCGTCACCTGAGAATGACATGTCAGTGTGGCAAGCGTGTCAAGCATATCTAATGTGACTCCATGCAGTGCGCGAAGCGCGCGTTTCACGGTGGTTTGAGGGTGGCCGTGCGCCAAGATCGAGCACCTGGGTAGATATTGGGACTTTTGAAGGCCGCGCTAGCCCGAGCGAGCCCTAAAAACAATTTAGAGCCGGCCATTTTTGCGGTTGCAGCACCACATACGGCCAAATGTCTGGGCAGAGACCAGGGCAGGTGCATACAGGGCGGAAGAAAACTATTTAGCAGAAAATTTCAGCCTGCACCACACGCACCCACAATGATGCTTGTACAAAAGTGGGGTCGAATTGTGCGGGTCCAGCCGCGTGTAGCAAGTCTTAGCGGCTACAAATCGTGGCGCAGCCTTGCTACTGAACGGTTCAGCGACCGCTCCGACAGCAAGCGGTCTTTTGACCGCACTGACAGCAGGCCTTCGCGTCCGCGCAACAATTACGGCAGCCGTTCTGAGAGTCGTCCTGACAGACGTGCGTATGGAGATCGTAGCTCTCAGCGCAGCAATCAATCGCGGGCACAGTCGGGCCGGGGCAATTACAAGGGCAACAGCCGCGGCGCGAGGAATCGGGACAGGACCGACGACGAGGCCGATGTTATGGAGCGCACGCGCGGGCGGCGCTCGGCCGGCGACGGGCTTATGGGCCTGCCGGACTACGAGCTGAACCGCGAGCTTAGCGGCATGCAATGGACACAGCTCATTCCCAGCGACGCCGCCGACGCTGCTGAGTACGCTACGCAAGGCGTCTCGCAGGTGCCCACGCAGGCGCTGGCGGACCAGCGGCTGCTGTCGCTGCCGCTGGTGAACTCGCTGCTGCACAACCGCAAGTACGAGAGGCTCACGCCCGTGCAGGCGCAGACGCTGCTGCCGATTCTGCGCGGCGAGAGCTGCGTGGTGCGGGCCAAGACCGGCACGGGTAAGACGGCGGCATTCAGCATTCCGGCCATCCAGAAGGTCCTCGAGGCCAAGAAGCAGGGCGTAGCTGCGGGCAAGGTCAAGGCGATCATAATCACTCCGACCCGCGAGCTGGCCCAGCAGATTGCCGATGAGGTGTATAAGATCATTAGCTTTGGCGGCCTGAATCACATCAAGGTGCAGAGTCTTGTTGGTGGCCTGTCGAAGGGCGCGCAGATGCGTGCGTCGGGCCTTACGCAGCGGGCTCGCGACGAGGACGTGGCCGATATCATTGTTGCCACGCCGGGGCGCCTGCGCGACATTCTCCTCGAGGAGGGCGTTGCTGAACGCTTCAACGAGCTGCAGTTCCGCGTCTTCGACGAGGCGGACCGCATTCTGGACATCGGCTTCGAGGGCGACATCAACGAGATCCGCGACATCATCGATGGCGCCAGCACGCCTGGGCGCGAGACGCCGCTGTTGCTGTTTTCGGCAACGGCCGACCGCACTGTGCGCAGGTTCGCCCAGAGCCAGTTCGGCGACCGCGTGCATCTCGTGGACACAGTGCCGAAGAACGAACCGACAGCGAACGAGCTCGTGGACCAGGTGGCCGTCGCCTGCTCGACGTGGGCCGAGGTCTACGAGGGTGCATCGCGCGAGATTTTGCAGAGCTATCAAAAGGCGCAGGAGAACGGCACGCATTTCAAGGCGATTGTGTTCATGCCAACGACGGTCATGGTCGACCACTTCGACAAGCTGTTGTCGCGCGCGTTTGATCGCCAGGCGCCTATCCAGCGCTGCATTTACGCCGTGCACGGACAGCGGTCGCAGGCGAGTCGCCAGACACGCTCGGACCTGTTCCGCAAGCAAAGCGACGCGATTCTGATCACTACGGACGTTGTTGCCCGTGGCATGGACTTCCCGCAGGTGTCGCACGTCTTCCAACTCGGCGTGCCGGCCGACGTGCCGTCCTACGTGCACCGCATTGGGCGCACCGCCCGCATCGGAAACAGCGGCAACTCGTTCCTCTATTACACGAACCATGTTCGCGCTTACATGAACGCGCTGGAGCGCGAGGGCATCAAGCCGAGGATGCAGCTGTTTGAGGCCGACCAGGACTTCCATACGAGGTTCTTGGAGCTGTTTTCGCGGTCGGTGTCGCGGGACGACGAGCCGCGGGAGCTCGTGCAGTCGCTCATGTCCTACATGACCGTGCTGAAGTCGAAGTACCGCGTTGACCAGTCGGAGTTTATGCGTGACATGGTGCCGTTTGCCGAGCTCATGGGCCTAGAGGAGGTTCCACTTTCTAGCGCCATGCGGCAGACGTGGTCGCCGCGCGCGTTCAAGCCGCGCAGGGGCTTTGGGTCATCACGCAAGACCCGCATGCGCTGGTAAAAACGCAGCCAAGAACGCAGCGGCTAAATCAAATGCGGCTGCCAGGCTGCCTTGTACATATATTTAAGAGAAACAGATCTCTGGTAGTAACGTATAGATGTGACGAATTGTAAGCGATGCCTTAATTATATTCTTATTACAAGGTATTACTGTTGTTGTTGTTGTTGTTGTTGTTGTTGTGTAGGCGAGAGCCACCCCGCTCTAGCTGCTACACTTTCAGCGCTGAGCTGAGCTTGTCCTGCAGATTGTGAACAAGCATGTGCTCCTCTTCGCTGAGAAGTATGTGGGGCGGCAACTCGATGGAATCGGGCAGAATGCAGATCTGGTTTTTGGCGGGCGACGGCTGCGCGGGCCGTGGTGGTGATGGTGGCGCGGGCCACAGCCAATATTTCGGGTACTTGAGAATGATGTTATTGCACAGCAGGGCAACCCCAAGGAAAAGGCAGCCGTGAATGAGCAGAATCGGGAGATAGTTCCAGCCCATGCGCCGCATGTCGGCGTCGATGGACGGCAGCAGGGCCGTCGCGCCGGCAGGCGGGTGGGTCGTGCTCGTGATGTCCATAGCCACAGTCGCGCACGCCACGCTCAGCGCGCCAGACAGCCACAGGTACTTCTCGTTGTGCGAGTCCGTCATGAACAGCTTCATGATGCACACGCCAATGAGGCCCGAGATGAAGTGGCCGAACACCAGGTTCCGCGGCTGCGAGAACGGCGCATCCAGGGCGCCGTAGATGAGCACACACGAGGCTGCGAAGCTGGGCACAAGCTCGTCAAGATGGTACTGGTGCTGGAACAGCGGCGCGTGGGCCACAACAGCCATGTTGGCCAGCATGGCGCCCATGGTCGTGAGCAGCAGAGATAGCAGCTTCACGCCGTAGGGTGGCGGCTTCTGCGGGCGCGCCCTGTAGCCGAGCCACCAGCTCACGGCCCGCGGGAGCCGGGGCAGGAACGGGTGCCTGTTCACGCGCTCCTTCACGCGGTTCCAAGCGTCCATGTGAGACGGGGGCAGACGGCGAGGGGGGAAGGGCGGGGGGTTATGCTGTTGTCACCACCGGCCGCCGGATGGGGTATGAGACGCCGAGCAGTGTTTTTCTTTTTCGTTTTCTTTTTGTGTTGTTTTGTATTGTTTTTTTTTTCTCATCGATAATGCAGTTGATAATAAATTAAGGAAACCTAAGTACCTAAGTACTTCCCAGAGCGCGACGGAACTCGTTGCTGAGCTCGACGTTCTCCAAGAGCGTGTTCCCGCCCGCCGCCATCCTGTGCGCGACCTGGGCGCGCCGCTCGCGCGCATCGGCGTAGCAGAGGTCGTATAGCGTGAACAAGTTTGTGAGGCTCGTGTTCATGGCCACGCCCGGCTCGCTCTTCGTGGCGACCGTTTCCTCGAGCTTCGCGATCGCGTCGCCGACGCGCCCGCTGTACACGTCGCTGATGACGGGCAGAATCTTCTCGCCGCTGTCGGAGTCGGCAAACGTGTAGAGCGCCTTCAGCTCGGCGGCCTGCGGGCCCGGCGGCAGCCGCGAGACCCAGGCGCGCGCGCTCAGGGTGTCGCCGATCTGGATGAAGATGAGCGCGAGCAGCCGCGCCGTCTCGTCCTGCTTCGTCGCCGCGTACTGCGTGCTCAGCAGGTGCACCACCGTCATGTAATCGCGCATGGCAATGAGCGCTGAGGCCGCGTAGAGGCCGGCCAGCTGCAGGGCGCGCAGCCAGTCCTCGGCGTCGCCCTGCGCCGCCTGCGCGCGCGCGTCGGCACCCAGCGAATAGTAGAGCTGCACGGCGGACTGGTTGATGCCCTTCGTGCGCACGGGCACGAGCACAAGCCGCAGCTTCCAGGCAACAAGCCTTGTCGCGCTGTCGGGCAGTGCGCTGAGAAACTCGTCCTGCTCGAGGGGCGCCAGGCACGCGTGCGTCTCGTCGGCCGCCTGGTGCCCGAGCTGCAGGAACAGCAAGCTCTGAATGCGCACGTACCAGAGCGTGAGAGCCGCGCCAACGTCGGCCGCCTGCGGAATGAGCTCCGTCGTGCGCTGCACGGCCGCGGTAAAGTGGCCACCCGCAAAGTACTCCTGTGGCTCCAGCCCGCTCGCGGGCGGCTCAAACGGGGCCGGCGCACCCCGCGGATCCGCTCGCAGCCCGGCCGGGTTACACAGCGACTCCATGTCGTGAAGGGCAGGACCGATCAAGAAGCACATTGATAAGCGAAGGCGGCGGCCGCCCGCGCGTCGCCTAACCAACGGTATCTAACGGTGGCCAGAAGCAAACCGAGGCGCGCCTGTATGCACCAACAGCCTTAGAACAGCAGTCCTACTCTCCAGTAGTGGCTGCGAAGCCCCGCGCACTCGCTGCCACACCAGCAGCCGGTCCGCGGCAATGCCTGTGCGCGATTCGTCGCGGACTAGTCCGGCGCAGCGCCTCCCATGCGGCGGGCCAATTGATGTCCTCGCATACAGTTGCTACGAGCGGCTCTGTGGTCGCCGCGCCGCGCCTCACCTGCCTTCTCTTCTCATGGATGGCGCGGCTTTCTCCACCGCCTGCGGTTAGGGCAGCGGCCGATAAGACAACAGCAGCACACCAACATGTGGGTAGGGTGCTCGCGGCTCACGGGGCTTCTCGTTTCGCACGGCGCAACGCCTACGCCGCCGAAATAACCCAGACCGCACCTTCCTAAGGGGTGATCGTCAGGCAAGATGAGCTCGGGGGTTTACGTGCAAGACGGTCCAGAGGCATTGGAGGCGCTCGAGCAGCAGCGCATCATTGAGCGCGCGTCGGTCGAGCCCGAGGACCTGGCCGAGACGGCCAGCCTGCTTGGCCACAGCAAGCGCCCGTTCCCGAAGCGCGTCATGCTGCTTGTGGTCATTATTCTGCTCTTCACCACGAGCGCCATCTCCACAAACGCCGCAGGCTTGGACGTCATGTACAAGTTTGTGTGCTACTTCCTTGAGATCGACCGCGCGCAGTGCCTGCGCAGCGATCTCGCCGGCGAAAAGGTCGCGAACTTCACCGGCGTGGGCTCCATGATCCGCGGCGGCTGCTCGCTCGTCATCTCGACGTATCTCTCGGCCCTCAGCGACCGCTGGGGTCGCCGCCCCCTCTTCGTGTGCGCCATGCTGCTCACCAGCCTCGCCCACATCTCCTCCTGGTATATCGTCTTTCACATGCCGAACCCCAGCACCTACTGGTGGCTCATGGTTCCGACCGTCATCGACGGTCTTGGTGGCGGCGTGTCCCTTGTGTCGCAGCTCTGTGTGTCGTACATCTCAGACATGGTGCCCGACGCCGGCCAGCGCGCGCGTCTACTGGCAATAATCGACGGCTGCTTCTTTGCCTCGTTGGCTGCGGGACCCACGCTGGGCTCAATCATCATCCGCTACTTCGGCATTGAGAAGCTCTACATTGCCGCGTTCACGGGTGCGCTCACGGCCGCATGCCTCACTATCTGGCTTCTGCAGGAGAGTCTCAGCGCATACCACAAGCGCCGCAACTCCACAACAAAGCGCGACGTTTCCGGCACGCTGGCCCAGCTCACGTTCAGCCACATCCAGGACCCCGTCATGCGCCGCAACGCGCGCATCATGCTCGTGTGCGCCCTTCTCGGCACAGACTTCGCCATGTCGTTTGTTGTTGTGCTCATGCTGTATCCCAAGCGCATGTTCGGCTGGACTGCCGTCGAGTCCGGGTATCTAGTTTCCACTATGTCCACAACGCGCACTTTGTGGTTCGTGCTGGGGTTCCCATTCATATACGCACGACTTGCCAAGATGTGGTCCGTGCACGGCGATCGCGTCGACAGAATCGACGTCACAATGATGCGCATGGGTCTCGCTTGCTCCGTCACGGGCTACCTGGCCCTCGGGTGGTCCAAAACACCGACACAATTCTTCATGAGCGCCGTGGTCGATGCCTGCTCGTCCATCGGAATGCCCATCTACAAGTCGGCGCTGATCAAGCACGTCCCGCAGGGCCAGTTCGGCTCTTTCATGGCTGCGTTTAACCTAGTGTGTTCGTTTGGCACCGTGTTTGCCCCCACGTTGTTCCTCAAGCTGTACAGCTGGGCGTTCCGCTGGAGGCCATATTTGCCCTTCGAGGTTGTCGCGGCCCTGTTCACGGGGCTCTTTGCTGTGTCGTTCTTGCTAAAACCTTCCACTCAATGAGCGCTGCCCTGTAACTTAATTCCCTAGGTCCCGTCATACTTAAGCACTCATTGCCACTACTGGCCGTAATGCGCAGAAGAAAGATAACCAGAGAAAGAGATCTGGAGTCATGTTGGGGGTGTGTTCACGCTCATACGCCTGTGATACATGTGTGTCTCTTCTGCTAACACGATGTCCCTCTTTGCTACAAATGAAGACTCTCCACAGTCTCTGAATCGGTTCTTAAATGGCATTGGCTACATGCTCCACTATTAAACTTTTTTACACGTCGACGCATTTCTATAGCATGCCGATAACTCTCATTTTCTACAGCCTTGTTGATCGTCGTCCTCCACGCACCTCATTGGCATGTTGGTTGTTGACCTTCTTAGGAATGAGAAGCATGGGCTAGGCAATCGAGGCTACGCACACGATCGTATTTTGCCGCGGCTTAACAGTTCGCCCCAACTCCAGCAAAGCCAATAATTGCTTCATTGAAGCGCTAATCGACTTATATGGCAGCACTGAGGTGTCGGGCTTCTCCAAAGGCATGAACACCGCACGCTTTCGCAGCCAACCGAGCTCGCCCGTTGTTGACAGGGGCGCGCCCCGCCCCTGCCCTGCCGACCGTCCTATCTGCCACGCGCTGATTTTCTCTGCCACGCGCGCACGTGCGCACCCTCGAGTCACGTTCTTCACATCTGTGGATCCACCGATTCGAGCTCGCCAGCCTGGAGAGTAGTAATGTAACATGAATCGACCGCCGGCGGACGAGAACGGGAGAAATTTTTTCCACGCAATCGCCGCTGTCGGCCAACTCAAACTGGCCACGCGCACGCTCGCGACGACGCCGCGCAAAGTCGTCATTGGCGGCCTCACCGCTAAGGACAAGCGTGGCCGCACGCCTTTACACCTTGCAGCCTACGCAGGCCACCTCAAGGTACTCCGCGTGTTTGCAGATGCTGCTCCAGACGCAATGTGTATCAGGGACCAGGACGGAAACAGTGTGAAGGAAGCCCTTAGGCGTCCCAATGCGTCAGTCGTGGGCGACCCGGCCGACACGCGCTATTTCCAGAGAATGGTGGCGATCGACAAACTCGGCTATACCTTCAACGAATTCCCGTTCGGACCAGCCGATGTCTGGGACCTAGCCGTCAGCAACACGTCAACGGCTGTCATTGTGCAGCCTACCTGGGGCGATGGCGACCGCATGCTCTATCTTTCCACGAAGGGCACCATGACCCCTGTGGACCTCGGCCCGGGTAATGTTCCGCGGTTTGTGGCTAACTCGAATCTACACACGCTCGTTCTCACCGAGGACAAGTGCTTCGCCTGGGGCAAGAATGTCAACGGCATTCTGGGCCTCGAGACCGACGGCAAGAGCGTCCATGACCCCGAGCCGTTAAGCGAAAACTTCGTATCAGGGTCGCGCACTTTCGAGAAAAATGTCTTCAGTGCTCTAGGTGGCACAACGAAAACAGAAATCAAGGACCCGCTGGTTGCTGTCGCATGCTGTGACTTCCACAGCACATGTTGCTCTACAACAAAGGTTTGGGCCTGGGGCGCTAATCGGGGTCAAATGATGGGTAAGGCTCTAAAGAACGAGGTGGTGGAGACCCCACTTGTTGTCTTCGAGTCCACCGTCCGCATTCGCAGCGTCGCTTGCACAGATAACGCCCTTGTCGTGCTTCTCTCGAACGGGCACGTCTTGCTCTTACACAATGATAAAACAACACGCCTCGTGCTCAGCAAGGCTCAGGCTGAGGGAGAAGCTGTGGCGGCCAGAGGCAAGCATATTGGCGTACAAACTAGTCAAGGAAAGCTTCTCCGTTTCGCTTTGAACAATGTAGATGAGCCAGTCACTATTTGGGCATCGCGAAGGCCAAAGGACGCCATTCTAGCCTTTGACATATCCGAGAATGGCGCCGCCATAGTGGCCACAAAGGCGGGTGTCTACAAAATTGAGGATGGTCGCGATTTGACCGAAATGAAAGATATCAAAGGCATGCAGCTTACGGCGTTAAAGACAGATAGCCAGGGCCGCTCATTTGTCGGCGCTCAACGGGTGGTGGCCGGGCTCGGATACCAGCAAGACGCGGCCCCCGTGCAAGAACGTTATGCACAAGTCCGCACCCAGGTGCGTTGGGGGGCATCAGACTCTGCTGCCGTGCAGAGTACAGACATGATTTTCCATGTTGCGGACACCGTAATCCCGGTGCATAAGGCACTAGTGTACGCGCGGTGCCCGGCTCTCAGGCCGCTGATCGAGGGAAAGATAGATATGACGGCTCCTCCGGGAGGCTCCGCCATTTTCCACAGGACAAGTTCTGGGCTCACTATAAGTCATGTCCCCTCCGGGGCTGTAAGAGCTTTTGTCGAGTCACTTTCTCACCCATCGGGTTCGGCTGAACTCTTAAGGTTGGAGAAAGGTTTGGCATCAGGGTCTGAGCTTCTTGAATACCTTGCGCTGCGGCGGCTCGTCATACGTGACCTCGGAGAGGGCCTCTGGGAGGCGCGGCTTGCAAACATTGGGTGCAATGTGGACATCAATGGGCGGCGATCAGCGCATTCGCAGGTGTTGTCATCAGCTTCTCCGGTAATGGCCTCGCAGTTGCAGCGCTGGGGAGCCGACGTTGTGCTTCCCGATCTTTCAGATCGACTTCGAGAACAGATCTTAAGATTCGCGTACACCATGGACCTGGACACCGCACTTTTGGCCGAGGGTATGAACCACTCAAAAGCTGAACAGACCCAGCTCCTTTTTGAGCTATGGCAGGTTGCCGACGAGCTTCTCATGTCCTGTTTGAGTGTTTGCTGCGAGCGGAAGCTGTTCGAGATGCTGGACTTTGATCTTGTGGAGCCACTGTTACGCGCTACCACGGGCCCCATTGGTGCTCCAGCCACAAAGCTTCGATCTGGTTTACTGGATGTAGTGGCCAGGTATATGGACTATTTCTGGCGAAGCTTTGCTGAGTTCGACAAGAATACCGTGGATAGTCTCGAGCTGGCTGTCAAGGCCCTTGAAGGTACTGAAGAAATCGATCAAGCTCTTGCCGACTCTTTTGAAGAACTGAGACTTCTTGCGCAGGCTGCTCAGCCGGCAAAGAAGAAGAAACCGGCCTCTTCAGTAATGTCGCCAGGACCCGCTGTATCTCCTACACCTTCACCCCCATTATCATCGGCTGTAGCAGCCAAATCAGCATCGCCGTCTTCACATAAGTTGGCACCGAAGGTGAGTTCTCATGCGTCCGCACCTGTGATCGGAGAGCCACTGCAAACGTCAGAGTCTGGCGGACGCGGCGGCGGCGGAGTGTGGATACAAGCGCGGCGTAAATCACGAACAAGCTCACACAATCTACAAGAGAAAAGCGGGTCCATTGGAAGAACGCTGGCATCTCCGTCTCCATCTTCGGCTTCATCACCTCCAGTTTCAGCAATAGCATCGTCACCCGGGCCGTCGGCGTCAGCTCCATGGTCGTCGGCGCCAAGGGCATCGTTCCACTCTCCATCAGCGTCACCAGGACCTCCACCACTTACTCGGCCCTCTGTGCCTATTAATAGAAGCAAAGCCTCCGCGTCAAGCACTTTGGGCACTCAATCTGTGCCTGGAGGCACGTCAAAGCCGGCGGCGAGCCGAATGCCAAGTCTCCCGCAGCTAGGACGGCCCGCTCCAAAACAGGACACTAGTAAGCTTGGCACACTCCCTGATTTGCCTACGTTGGGATCTCAGCCAACTCAGCGCACTGGCTCGGCGGGGCGCACGTCGCGCCCGAAGTTCAACCAAAAAGATCGCAAAAAGCTCCAACAATTTGACGACCCGTTTGCGCTTGTTCAAGAGATGGAGAGCAAAACTGCGTCTCCCTGGAAACAGGTAACTGCGGCATCTTCTCAGTCTGTGTTGGAGCGCCTAGAGCGCGTCCACCAAATCAACAATAAAAGGACGTCCAACGGCAGCGTGTGGGGTGTCTAAAATTAATTATTTATACATGCTGGATTCACACTAATACAGGCTTACGCCCAGATTCTGAACGCATTTCTGTTACGCTCGTAAGTTGCGCCGGCGATACGCGCGACTTTTCCAATTAACGTTTCCGTGATGCCTCCTCCTCCTCCTCATCCTCCCACTCCTCTCACGGCACCTGTCCAACAAACATTTCTCGCCCTAGTTGTCACGCGTTTGCTTATGTCACCCAGGCACGAAGTAAGTCTCCCTGCGCGTTAGTCACCAGAGTACGCAGAACGTTGGTGGTTTGTTTTGGCTCCTTCTGGCTAATACCTCTCTGTGAGTTGCCCCCACACGCGTGCTCTGTGCTGCCAATACTGTTTCAACTGGAGTTTCGGCATTGATAGGAACAGGAAATGGAGTTGGAGAGGGCCGGCATAGCGCAAATAACCGCTGCGCTGGAGACAGTACACAACCCCACGTCGCCCTCAGCGGTGCGTCATGAGGCGCAGACATTTCTCGAGACACTAAAGTCGCGAGACGACGCCGCCCTCATTGGGTGGACCCTTAATACAGAAACGGCCGACGGGCAGCCACCTAGCGGCTACGTGCGTCATTTCGGACTCACGCTTCTTGAAACAGCCGTGTCTTACCAGTTCAGCCTGTTTGACGACTCCAGACGGCTGGCTGTTCGCGAATGGGTGGCCCAGTTGGCACTTATGGTGCAGGATCAGGATCCGCACTACATCCGCGAAAAAATCGCGTACCTTTGGGTGAATATTGCCAAACGCGTCTGGGGCCTTGACACTCGTGTCTCAGCTGAGGCCGGTGATGTCGCACCAACGGATGGCTGGGTGAACATGGACGCGCAGCTGCTGGAGCTTTGGGGCCGAGGCATGGCCTCGCGTGAGCTGTCTTTATCTGTGCTGCGCTACCTATTCGAGGACATTTATCTTTTGGATGACGCTGTTGCGGCAAAGCGGATGAATGCTCTAAGCGCGCAGTGTATAGAGGTCACCGCATCTGTCTCTGATCTTTCCGCGTTGTACGCCGCGCGCTCAGTTGAGCTGGAAAAGCTGCGGGCGACAACTTCCGAGAATGAGGGCTGGCTGATGCGTTGGACAGCGGCCGCGCGAAGCACCTCTGATGCTCGACTGCTACTGCGACTATTGGAAACAATCAAAGCGACTCTGAAGTGGGTCCCGACTATTTGTATCCTGTCTAGTGACGTCATGGGTGTTCTTGTCACGGCAGTGAAACATACCAATGTTAACGTCCGCATCACTGCTTGCGATAGCTTGCACATTCTTTTCAATCTCCGTGTCTACAATGCGGCTCAAGACTTCGAGCGGATTGTCGGCTCTGTCTTCCAACCTGGTGGTGTCCAGTGGCTTCGCGAGGTTTACGAAGACGCTTATCGTCGCACTGCAGAAATCGAGGAGGCTGACGATGATATGGAATATGTTTTCACAAAAAAGTATGTGGAGCTTGTGGTTACATTGGGTGACTTCCCCGAGAACCCCAAAAGCCCACCTTTGCCTGAAGATTCTGATTTCGCTGCGTTCTTCAGGCTTATGCTCGACATTTGCCGACATCCAAGCCTTTTAACGTCCGGGCTTGCGCTCCAATTTTGGTGCTCCGTATTACGCTTGGAGAAACTTGCTGCAAAGCCTCACGTCGAGGCTCTGTTCCCAGAATTGTTGCGCGTTGCATCAGTTCGTTGCATACAATACGAGGACATGCCCAAGACAAACCTGTCAGTCCAATATATGGAAATCGATTTTGACTCAGGCCCGGATGGAGTGAATTTTTACAAGAGCTACCGTCGGTACATGGAAGACATTGTGCGCTTGGTTGTGTGCCGCATTCCGGTGGACTCTATGCATTTCCTTCATCAGCAGATGATTGAGTATTTTCAGTCCGAGGACGGCTGGCGTTCAGTTAATACGACGTTGCCGAACCACGAAGATCCTGCATACATCCTTGGTTGTGCTCAACTGACCATTGTAGACTCTGCTATTCGTGGCGTGTCGCGTTGGCAAATATGGGCATCAAATGATGAACGCGAAGAGCTTAACGACCGTGTTCTTGGTTTCATGGCTGATTGGGCCGAAGAAATGCTGGCCTTGAGGCCGAAGGATCTCGTGGTGCACCGCAAAGCAATCGAGTGCCTAGTGCAATTTGCGCCACTACTCAAAGATAACGACCGGCTGCTCCTAAATATTTTGGAACGTGTCTTGGAGTCCTGCACATACGACTATCCTCCTGACACTCCTGAGTTTGATGATGAGCGCGAAAAGGTAAGTGAATTACACATGGCCAGCGGCACAGAACTTAATCGTTTGGCATATATGGTTCCCACTGCTCTGGCTAAGATATACGATGATCTTGAGCGTGTTGTGAACAACCTGATCGTAACGAAGAACATTCGCGAACACGAAAGCGTGAGTTTTAAAAGCTTCCTGCTCGTCGCTTCGCAGCGATCGCCTATGCCGAATAAGACGGAGAAGTTTGCTGCTATTGTAGATCCCGTACTGGCACGATGGACGGATGAGACGACGATGAAGGGCTTGGCCGATCTCGAATGGTTCATGGAACGCGTTGGTCTCGTGCAAATTGATCAATACTTCAGGCAGCGTGGCATTACTGCCTCTACAAATTTGCTGGAGACTCCCATGGACGACACGGGACGTGCCCTGAAGGCAGAGCTGAAGCAGAAATGGCAGGCTATTTTTCCGATTCGTCCGTCGCGCATTTTTATCCAATATACCATTGAGCGGCTCGATCACAAGTCTCCTGAATACCAGCATCTGCTGTCAGTCTGGAAACCGCGCGTGCAGCCCATCCTCCCTCACATTCTGCAACTAATTGCGCAGATTATGGCATACCATAATCCTGCAAATTGGTCTACGCTTCCACCTGAAGTACAGACCTTCGTGAGATCTAGCTGCACGGAACGATTCTGGCAAGTTGGTATTTCCATGCAGACCAAAGATGAATTTGAAACCCAGAATCAAGCAGCATCGCGCACATTGAGAGACTTCGCGGATTCCGTGGGCCATGTTGTGCGTTATACCCGCGAGTACGCGTTTTTGACGCTCGGGAGCATTTCGCAGCTTGAGGAGACGATGTATGAGTTGCCGGGCATAGGACAAATGCTCTTCCAGTCTCTAGCGGGTACAACAACAGGGGTAACAAGCCATTGTTGGCGACACATGATCTCGCTTGTGGTACGAAACGTGGTCAAAAATTGCCCCGTTCGCTTTGTTCCTCAGTTCTTGCCTGAATTCTTGCCATCTTTTTTGCATACCATCGATGAGGTCCTCGTTAACATGTGGCAAAAGCAAGAGGCGTCTGGTTTCCAGCTTGAGGAGAGTGAGACGCCTAGAGACGATGAGCTCAGTGAAGAGATGATGGAAGAGCATCTTCTTCGCCAACTAACCGCCATTGTCGATCGTCTTCTGATCGACCTGGTGGGGCAATCATCTGCCAAGAACGACCCACGGGATGCGCTTGGCGAGAACGGAGAAATCAGTCAAAAAGCGGCGGTGCGCTCGCTGTGTCGCAACAATGTTCCCATACTTGTGGAAATATTACGCCTGTGTAAACACCTCATGGTGTTCAAGGACAGTCGATGCTGCTTCAACACGTGTCTTATCGTGCGGCACCTGCTGGCTGGTCCCCCATTAGAGATTCTTGATGAGGTGGCGCCGGTATTCATAACTGAAATTTTGCCGTCTTGCTTATCCGTTCTGTCAGATCAGTACTTCCATGAATCTCACATAGAGGTCGGTACGATTTTGACGCTCATGTATGCGCAACTAGCGAAGGCTCAGCCTTCGCCGCTGCAGGAGCTAAGTGTACTTCTGGCAGGGGTATCTACACCTGACAGACTTGCGGAATTCGAGTCATCAATGACGGACGCCAAATCGCTGAGGCAGCAGCGCGGCATCTTCATGGACTTCCTAGCGCAGTGTCGTGTGCTGGAGGTTGACGAGCAGTCGCGGGCTCGCACAAAGAAGCGGACGGAGCAGCGTGTTAGTATGCGAAACCAGCAGCCTGATGATGATCAGTACGACGCAGCAACCATGCTAACGATGTTCGGGTCCTGAATGGGAGGAGGCTCCTGTGTTCCGTAGATTATTGGGGTTCCGAGTTCCGTTAAATCGGAAATAAAAAGCGAGAGCCGAAAAAAAAGACTTACGCGGTCCATCAGATCAATTAGCTAGTTAACCTTAATCACTACTCTGCCCACATTGCCCTTCTCTAGAACAATAGTGTGCTTGGAGTTGCGCTCGTCTAAAAGACGCTCAAACTCTACAATGCCGCCTCCAACACCAAAGTAGACCTTCTTAGCTGCTACCAGCGCAGTCCCGCCCGAGGAGATCGCCTTTGTGAGAACCTCAGTAAATGCCGGTAAAGAATCCAGCGAATAAATAGTTTCGGACGCGAGAACGAGGTCGAACTGTGAGTCCAAGAGGGCCGAAAATTGCCTCGACCAAGCCCCAGAGACAAATTCCACAACAATACCCCGCTGGCGCATGTCAGAAAGCATACTGTCAATAGTCTCGCGCGTCATGTCCGCCTCGCCTGACCGTCCTTCCTCCTTTGCGACGTCTACCGCATTAGTTGCACTGAGCCAGGCAAGAACAACATTGGGCATTGTCAAAAGGCGCAGAACCGCGGGGTTGTAGTCGGCGAAAACGAACCGACCGCGTTGGTTGTTCGCAATGGCACGGTGGAGAAGGAAGCAGGTAGGTACGCCAGCCCCGCAGCCGAGTTCTAGAACACTGTTCACATTATTCATGGAGCCCGTCTCGACGACCTCTACAAGGTCGTTAGCGCCCTCCCAGACCTTCAAGCCGCCCTCGTAAACAGTTTTGCGCACGTCCTCGTTTCCTTCGAGTAGAATGCGCTCTTCACCTCCCATGTTGTCCTCACCCATTAGCTGGAAGCGCACGTCAAACAGGTCTCTTCTAGGAATACCATGGTGGTCTACTGTGTAAGAAATTTTAGGCGCGTTGTCCTTCAAGTGATCAATGGAATATGGTTGAGCTGGAAGCAGCACATTGGCGGGATCAGGGTGGTCCTGGGCTGGTTCGGGCTCAGCCTCTCCGAATTGAAACTTGAACATTTAAAAACTCAAGTGGCACCTAGAATCGTTCCGAGACTGCGCGGTGAAATTTCACGTCTCAGTGTGTCGGACTAAAAGTCTGTCCCTCCAACCTGGCCTCGGGCTGTGCGTGTGGGTGTGTGTGATTGAGAGATTCTAGGCGGCCTAAGACATGTCGCAGCACGCAGTCAAGCTGGAGGAGTATCTGTCGCCTGAGTTCCAGCCGGCGAAAATTGCGAATGCTCTCTTGAAGGCAACAACAACGCCCCAGGACACGAGCGTGGACATCAACCCGGCGCTCACGCGTCTCAAGTACGATCTCGATGAGATTGATAAAAGAATGGCTGACGTGGCAAAGTCCAACACGGCGGCACTGCTTCGCCATGCAGACGCCGTCGAGGCAGCTGAGGCCGAGATTTCGTCTCTGAGCCCGGCTTTGGAGAACGTCACGACAACGTACGACAAGCTCGAGTCTGACTTTCTGGTACCGTTCCGGCGCGCACAGCAACTCCATGGGGCAGCGCAACAGCTGCATGAGGCAGCAGTGTTGTCGCGCGGCCTTAGTTGGTACCTGCAGCTGGCTCTGCAGGCCCAGAATCAGGACTTCAAGCGCGACAGTGTGATTGTTAGTGGCGGTGCGGGCGCAGCACTACTCCGCAGCGCGCAGGCGCTCACCAAAATGCACGACCTGCTCACTGCAATGCCACGGCTCGAGGAGTTTGACGCCGTGGCTCAATTCCAGACTCGCGTGGCGGATCTGCGCACCGCCGTGCTAGACAGCGCAACAAACGTGGTGCGGGACTTCAGCGGCAAGGACCGCAGCCATCTCAAGCTTGCAGTCCTCGGCCTTCATACGCTGGGTGCCGATTTGCAGCAGGTGGGCGATACGCATTTGAAGTCGTTGGTCGGTACCACCGTTCTACAGCTGAGCCGCAACAGTGGCACTGCAGATGCATTCCAGACAGCCTTTAATGGCGCACGCGCCCGTGCGTCGACCGTAGACACTGTAGGCAGTGTTCTCACCGAAGTGCAGGCAGGGGCAACGCCCATTTCCGCCTCGCGATTCTGGTCGCAGGTCGCGCAGCAGTTGGACCAGAAGCTGCGGACAATGTCTGTGGCCAACCCGAGCGCCATAAAGTCTATGACAGCCATAGGCGAGAAAATCTTGGCCTCCACGCAGGCCGTGGAGGCTGTTCAGAGCGTCTTCAAAAGCTATCTCTCCAAATAGATGCTAACTATAGTTCTTACTTGAATGTGAATCCCGTCTTGGGGCGTCTCGTGGCCGGTCCTCGAGGCTTATATGCTCGTCGCCGTTGCTTCCACTGCTCTGCCTCGGCCTTGCGCTCAGCTTCAATGCGCTCATTTCGCAGCCTTTTCTTCAAACGCGCCTCCTTGCCGGGTCTACATCGTTTCTTCACCACTCTCCAACTCGCATTTATATCCTCCGCAAGCGGGTTTCTTGCCGCTAATCTTCGCAGAGCTTCAGCCTCTTCAAGAACAAACTTGCCGCTTACCGCCGCAGCAATAGCTCGGGCACGCTCCGCATGCGATGGTGAATAAATATAGAATGAGGATGGCCGCTCTTGGCGCACCTCCTCTTCCTGCTCGGCCAGGTTCACATTAACGGGTCCGCTTCCGCCAAACAGCTGGAACTCAAGTGCTTCTGGTTCGGCGTCGGAAGCTTCCCCTTCTGGCGCCGGCGATTCGGGTCGAATTTCCTCAAATGTAAAAGAGAGCTGCGGATAATCAGCAGCCTCTTCTTTCTTCGGCCCTACATCTTCGTTCTCATCCTTGTAGATGTCCTTACGCGACACCACTGTTCCGTCCATCTTCGGCGGTTTTTCTGGCAGTGCCTCACTGCTCTCTCTTCATTCTACAACCCTTTTTCCTATATCATACCCGTAGCGCGTGCTCCCCACCACTTGTGTGCGGACCTTCAGTGTGGCCTGGTTCTGGAGCTTTAGACCTTTGAGCGCAAGCAAAGAGTAGCGCGCGAGCTGGATGTCTGTTTGAATTGCCACGATATGAATTGGCGAGAGTAGTTTTCATTACTGGTTGATAAAAGGCGACTCGATAACGCAGGACGAGCGTTATTGTACGTCATCACACGTTCGCCAGCTCACCCTAGCCCTGGACAATGCAGTTGGACGTGCCTCGTAGCTGCCAACTTCGTTTCTATACCAATGTGACTTCCCAAGGTTGCTGCTCAAAGGCTTCCTTTTTCTCGCGTGCCCCTGCTTCTTTCACTGTGTGTCTTTTGCCCTGCTTTGCTGAAGCTGATGTATGTTTACCCGAAAATCATTTGGTGGAAGCGAATTCGAGATTTTGACGGCGAATTAAAATCGCAGCGTACTTTCAGTTTCACATGTAACAACACTGGCACTACCGCGCTTCACGTCGAACAAGTCACTCTCAGCTGTCTTGGCGAGGCTCGGTAGCGCTCTGCGGTGCCATCGAGTCATGAGCTTATACAAGTGAGCTGGCCCCCAACCAACAATAGATGCACCAAGATTCCAGAAAATGAATGTGGCAGCCAGCCAACTTCGCAGCATGTAAAACACTATGGCTCCCGTAGATGAGAGGAAGGCAATTGCTATCTTGCGCGCCTTTGCTCTTAACTGTGCACGAGCTGAAGTGCTTACTGCAAAGCTCAGAGCCCGCTGTGTAGGACTTCTCCATATATTTGTGGGTAGATTCACACAAAAGGGCGCCCCGCGGCCAGCAACACTCTTGACCGCGAGCATGGTTTTCACAGCACCAAAGGGCAAATCGGGCACTCCAAAATGCAAATCTCGCACTGATAGCACGACAAGGAGACAAAGCAGAGCCATTATAGGAAGGATGGTAACCACAGTGAACCATACCACGAACCAGATTGCTGATACAGCTGCCATCCAGGGAAGCAGTACCACATACCACACGAATGGCACGCGCTGCAGAGCGAGCAGCGTAAGCGCTGCCAGGGCGTACATTACTAGTGCCGCAGCTAGCACTGTCAAAAGAATCAGGGCGGCTAGCAATGCACACATTTGTAACGCTGGGGGCTGCCTCTGTAGGACGCCGAATGCGCTGGGCAGTGAAGCAGGAAAAGCGCGACCACAAACCGCCGGTCACACCCCTAGCCCCCCTATTTACCCCCTCGCCTTAGCGAGCCGTCCTCGAGACGCCACTTGGCCCAAACCCTTGCTGGAAACGCTGTGGAGTGGGGGGGGCACATCGAACACAGTCAATTTGAGTCTTTTATTACAGCAACGCTTTTACGATGAGAGGCTTTCACTAACTCGGACGAGCTTCCGGAATGACAAGCTCTTCTTGCGCCCCATGCAGATACTCTTATTACTGCTGATGCCCTCTGCGTATGCGTGTTTGAGCGCTAAATGGTGAGCAGCTCCTCTCAGCAGCGAACACGTGCGCTCAGTAGTCTATTTTAAGTGCCGCTCATATTTTTTAGCATACAGTTTGAGGTAAGGATAATTATTCTGGTCAATCTGCACCATTCTTCACCTCGATTGCATGTTTATGCTAGCCTCGATGCAACATAGCACAAACTTTAAGCTCAGAATTGAAAATTGGCAGCTCGCTGACGCGCGCAAGTACTCTAGAGTGATCTGTGCATGACTGAACCTTCATGTGCTCGTGACCGCCGGCTCCGACCCCGATGCAGTACCCTACGCGTTCTGTTTCCCGTAAGTATCTTGTATCCACGCCTTTCAATCACATAAATGTTACTAATTTGTGGTCAATAAGCACGCATTAATTGACATGTGTCAGTGCGCTGGGCGCGCCACTGTCGCCAGGGCACATGAAGTATAGCGCTGATTGCATCATAGCTAGCGGAACGGCAACATAAACGGGCAGCTTTTTTCACTTAAGTCTGTCTTTGATGTGAAGCAGGGCATGCCAGAGAACATCGGGCGTGCACTGAGTCATTGTAAGTATGGTGGTGTCTTGCGCCGTTAAGTGACGGCCGATAGTCGGTTGCATTGAGCCCGCCCGAGGTCTGTGATCACGCCACACGCGGTCACCTGCCCCCGGTCCGGATGTTGTCACCAGCTGAGATGACTGATGCGTTGGGACGAGCCCCCTCGTCCACCACCGTACTCTCTAAGCATATATATCTATCTACGCGGCTCAGCTCAACATTCCTTTGCCTGAAGTCGTTGGACCCGCGAATAGAATTGGCCGCCCTGCCAAACGAGAAAAGACGCCAATTGAGCGCACTAGACAACCAAAATAACCGCGGACCACTCACAGGCACGTTCTTTCGGCTCTGGGCAGTTCACAGCATGAGTGCGGCTAGCTCGGCCCCCAGTGACCATGAGTCGAAAACCTCAACGCCTGCGGGCGCTCGGGCGGCCGTAGACCAGGACCAGAATCTACAGAAGGCTGACAATCGCACCGCGCCACCATCAGAGGACGCCCCTGCGCAGCAGCTCCAGGGCGGCGTTGATGCCCACGAGCACCGCCACCACCACCATCACCACCGACGAAGGTCGCGCGTGCGCGGGCCGCCAAACCGCGGCTTCGTGCTAACAGAAAGAATCGGTAAGGGCAGCTTTGCCATTGTCTACAAGGGCGAGTGGGGCGGCGACCTGGGACCAAGTGGCGGACAGCGCCAGACCGTGGCCGTAAAGATCGTGCAACGCTCGCACCTCAAACGCGATAAGAGACTGCTCGACAATTTCGAGGCTGAGATGGCCATTCTGAAGCAGATGAAGCACCCGCACATTGTCCATCTCATAGATGTCGTCCAGACGTCGAGCGATTTCAATCTCATTATGGAGTACTGTTCCTTGGGGGACCTCTCCAATTTCATCCGCAAGAAGCAGGGCCTCATACGCGACTCGCCCGTAGCTGCTGCACTGTTTGCTCGTTACCCGCACGAGAACGGCTTGCACCCGATTCTTGTGCGGCACTTTCTGGCGCAGCTGGCTAGCTCGCTTGTGTTTCTGCGCGAGCACGATCTGATGCACCGCGACGTGAAGCCCCAAAACTTACTGCTAATGCCGCCCGCCAAGACAGAAGACCAGGCCCGCGCGTTCGGCTTTGTTGGTCAGTGGGATCTACCCGTGTTGAAAATCGCCGACTTCGGCTTTGCCCGCTTCTTGCCGGCCGCCTCTATGGCCGAGACTTTGTGTGGGTCACCTTTATATATGGCACCAGAGATCCTTAAGGGGCAGATGTATGATGCGAAAGCGGACTTGTGGAGCGTTGGCGCCGTCGCGTACGAGATGGTGACGGGTAAGCCTCCCTTCCCGGCGGCTAACCACATCGAGCTCTCGAAGAAGATCGACGACGCAAAGGATGAAATCGTGTTTCCCTGCGCCGTGGATGCGGACATCGAGGTTATCATTCGCGGACTACTCAAGCGTGTCCCGGACGGCCGAATGGGCTTTGACGAGTTCTTTGCCCGTTCTGTTTGGCCGGTTGTCTCGCCCTCAAGCGAATCGTCTGAATTGGCTGTGACGGCCGCATCGCTTTCGAAGGAGTCCAACAGTGTGCTTGGCGCGAGCGCTACATCGGCAGCGAGAGCAACCTCCTCGCAGCTTACGAACTCGACAACGTCAGGTTCTTCGAGCACGCAGGAGTCTGACCACGAGAATTCGAGGTATTCGGCGTATCTGCGGCGTCGCGGTGCGAGTGACGTTGCTGTAGAGTCACCGCTGCCGTCGCCCGAGTCGTCGCATAGCCATCACGAACCGGCTGCGGCTGCGGCTGCGGCGACGCCCGTTACCCCTGCTGCGCAGGTCACGAAGAAGGCATCACAAGATACGAAACCGCCCAAAACTAGCGAATCGGAGAACGACTACGTGTTCATCGAGAAGCGAATGGTCGAGGTAAACTCGCTGGCCGATGACCTTGCGTCCCCCTCGGCGCCTGCTCAGCGAATGACGAATCCCGAGTACAAGATGCGGCGCCGGCGTCTCTCGTCTATTGCCTATGGTGCGTCTCCCACTAACGCACTAGCGCAAGCTCTACTGAAGTCGTCAGCGCGACTCTTCGGGGCAAAGACGGATGCGTCGAGTGCTTCGCCGGCTCCGGTGCCGCTTTCGGTCGTCATGGCTCCCCCGCAAGCGTTGGAGAAGCAAGTGTTGAACGATCTCGAGCAGCTGGCCACGATTGGAAAAGTCGTGTCATTGTACGCGGACGTGAAGTACGCGCAACTTGATGCTGACGACGATGGAATTGATCGCGATCCGGTGACAAGTGTTTTGTTTCCAATCAAGTCACCATCGCAGCTGGACCCTTATTTCCAGTTGCGGCTTGCCCAAGAGGCGCTTGTTTTGTACTTAAAGTCCCTGAGTGTCCTTGCGCGCGCCATGGCGCGCGCTGCTGAGTGGTGGGAACAGCATCTCAGTGGACAGGACAAGACAAAAGTGTCTCACGCGTCGCCCGGCATAAACGCGTTGGTTCAATGGACGCGTGACAAGTTCAACGATTGTGTCGCGCGCGCTGAAAAGGCGCGTGAGCTTGTCAAACGCTATGCATCCGAGGCGGGTGTGACGACTCAGCATGTGAGTGCTGAAAAGCTTCTCTTCGACCGCGCGTTGGAGATGGCGAAGACAGCAGCCATGCAGGAGACAGTTGCGCCAGACGTGGATGCCACTACTACGGCAGATGCAGTTGCGACGTGCGAAATGAACTACGGGACAGCAGTGTGGATGTTGCGCGCTCTGCTTGAGCATGAGCAACCTGAGGACGCACTGAGCGACGATGACCGAGTGATGGTCGACACTCTGATGAACAAGATTGCCCAGCGACTGGCTGGGCAGCGGCGACGCGCGAGTCAGTCGCGCGCACAGACTCCAGACGTGTCGCAGCGTAGCGCAACCGCCCCTTCCGGCCTCGCCTCGTCGCGCGTTTCATTCTCACGGCTCACGCCGCCGTGAGCTCATTACAAGCCTCAGGTTATACCTCCCACTCGGGGTCAATTATTCTAATTTATTTGCAACGTGAACGAAATATATATAAAGCTACATAGCAATCACGAATCTTCATGCTCCTGGCGACTTCCATGCAGCGGCACTACGAACGCTAGCGCCGTCCTATCAACATGAGTTAGGAATGGAATTTGTTCAGCGCGGCAAGCGATTGCTTCTATCCATTAAACGATCTGAGCATTGCGCATCGTGTTTGCTACCGGGCAATGCGATGCAATGCGATGCACCCGAACCTGCGATATAACCGAGCCCATGTGACGCTTAGTCACCGCCCGTTAGCTTGGCTCACCGGCGAAACTTAAAGGCGCCAGGATCCCCACACCTTGCGTTCCTCCCCCACAGGCCAAACTGGTAGCAAAGTGCACAACAGGATAAACAAAATGTCTCCCCGTACGTTTTTCGCTGGCGGCAACTTCAAGATGAACGGCTCGAAAGAGCTCGTCACAAAACTTCTCACAGACCTCAAGAACGCTGACCTGAAGGAAAACGTGGAGGTTGTTATGGGCGTGCCGTTCCCGTACCTGGATATCGCGTCCAAGTGCGTTGAGGGCTCCCGTATTCAGATTGCGGCCGAGAACTGCTACGTCAAGAACTCCGGCGCCTTTACTGGAGAGGTGTCTCCAGCCATGATCAAGGACTGCGGAGCCACCTGGGTGATCTTGGGCCACTCCGAGCGCCGCCACATCTTCCACGAGACAGATGACATCATTTCCGAGAAGGCTAAGTTCGCTCTTGAGAACGGCCTGAAGGTCATTTACTGCATTGGCGAGACAAAGGACCAGCGCGAGGCCAACAAGACGATGGACGTTGTCAACGCGCAGGTCGATGCCATTGTCAAGGTGCTATCGCCCGAGCAGTGGAAAGACGTTGTCATTGCCTACGAGCCCGTGTGGGCGATCGGCACGGGTCTCACGGCGACGCCTAAGGACGCGCAGGCCGTGCACGCCAGCTTGCGCGAGTCGCTGAGCAAGAAGGTCAACAAGGAGGTTGGCGAGAAGACTCGCGTTCTGTACGGCGGCAGCGTGACGGGCAGCACCTGCGGCGACCTCTCCGCCTGCTACGACATCGACGGCTTCCTTGTCGGCGGTGCTTCGCTCAAGCCTGAGTTCCACGACATTGTGAACTCTGGCCGCTTCAGTGAATGACTACCTCGCTTATAAACGTCTGACAGCACGTCTTTAAAATAGAAGCATGCTAGGCTAACCAGTGCAACGAAGATAAAGAGCTCTTTACGAACTTCAAAAACTTACAAAAAAGTCCTACAAAAACAGGGCATTCTCTTAAGTCTAATAACAAGCGTTACAAGCGCGCGTGTCAATGCGATGCTTGCTCAACTAGATGTGCACATACTGCGATGATTCCATGATGCGTTGCCGGGACAACGCAATGGTATCACAATGGGCTCCTTGTAAAGCGATCCTGGCAGTGCTTTTCACAAAGTCTAGCGAGACCGCTACACACACACACTGTCTGAGAGTGTGTTCCTGTGTGGCCTGGGTCACGTGTTGGCACCGGCAAAGCTAAGCTGAACGGCGCTATTCGCTTCTCTCAGAAGGCAGAATCTAAAAAATTTAGGTTAGATAACTAATTCTATGAATTCATCTTCTGAGAGTTGAACTCCACTTTAGAGTCAACTATTTAGAGTTGCGCCAAACATGCGGGGCGACGACACCTGCAGGCGCCAGAAGCGTCGAGATCTCAGCTTACAAACCCATCCTTGACGAGGGGATCTCTCAGCTTACTTAGCTGCAGATTATGAAGGCTCAGATTATTGTGGCACACAATATCGGCATTGACGCTGTCACGAGTAGCGCGACTTTCTTCGGTAGAAACGTGTTCCCTTGAACTCTCCCCTACGGTGCAGTACATTCTGAAGGCCCAGCGTACATGCAAACCGCCGTTCCAGAGCCCCCTGGCCGTCCCCCCCACGCATTGAACCCGACCGCAGCTAATCAAACCAGCCAAGCCAGCCAAGCCAGCCAAGAGACTACTCCCATGGCGAGTCCTCCGCACCAGCTGCGGCCTGTGACGCAGACTATGCGCATCCACGAAACTAGTGAGGGACTCGGGTCGCATGTGCGATGTTGTATAGGCAACAGTAAGGTCCGGTGTTTGCCACCGTTCATCAAATGCGACTTGTTCCGCATTAATGACGTTGGCCGCCCGCCGCACCCGTCGCGAGGGTCGCAGAAGATTACCGCAGTGCTCGACGGCTCCGTCTCCATAGAATACTCACCGAGTGACGTAATCGAGCAGGAAGCTGGCAATGTCACTAGTCTGATGGTAGGGCGCGGTGCTCTGCGGTCCATGCGGGCCGTAGTGCCCACCCAAGACTCGCACCCTGCGCCACCAGACCCGCCCATCACTACGTCGTATGCCACAAAGCCAATGCCCCGACCGGAAGCCACGGGCCTGAATGTGTTTATGGACGTCCCCGAGCCATTTAAGCGAATGGATTCGTCGCACATTGATCTGTGTCATGCAGATCTAGAGTCATTCAGTCCTCGGGATGGGGTCCACGTCCGGCTCCTAACCGGCTCCGCGTTCGACCGCACGGCAAGCCAAATGCTCACGGCAACACCGGCAACAATTCTTGATATTACAATTGAGCCAGATGCCAGCATAGACATTCCAGTTTCTGCCGAATGGAACGCCTTCATATTTGTCGTAGAAGGGAAGGCGATAGTACAAGGCGAGAAGAGGCATAAGTATGACTATGTCGAATTCAAGCGAGCAACGTTGAGGCGTAGCGAGAGGCGGCGAAATAAACTTTTTGAACAGAATAAGGGCGACGATAATGGCAAGGATAAAGATAGGAGCGCATCGCAGGAGGGTGAGTCTACGCATAGCCAGGCCCAGCCGAAAGGTCCGCGAGCGCAGAAGAGTCAGGCTGACGCGGTGGTCGAGATATCCGTGGACGCGAAAGCCTCGGAGAAGACCCGGCTCTTTTTCTGCGCCGCAGAGCCCTTGTGTCAGCCCATATACCGCCAAGGGCCATTTGTGGACGTCTCGATGGATGGCATTCAGCAGGCGTTTGACGACTACACAGAGCAGAGGAACGGGTTCGAGACGCGGCGCGTGTGGCAGAACGGGTCACAGCTAGATGGTGCGGCCAGTACTGCGAACGGTGCGGGCGACTCAGAGACCGAGCCGTACAACCCATGCGACGAAGGCCCGCCGCTGAGCGGCGGCGAGGACGAAGAGGACAGCAACCTGAGTGACGAGGACGAGTTGGGAATGAGCTGCAAGGCAACCTACCCCAATGCGTTTCCACCGGGCAAGGCCAATCCAGCGGAGAATTCGACAGAGTTCAACGATAATGAGTCGATTGAGGCGCAGCAGGAGCGCAAGGTGCCAAAGCGTCATCGCAGTGGCAGCGTTGCCAGCGAGGATGGCGACCGTGAGGCGCCAGACTTGAAACGAGAGAAGAAGGGGCGCGACGACGACGAGTGATGCTGGCCACGCGAGGTCGTGCTGGGATTCCCGAGTTTCGACGTTGCTCGGGGCCATGTGGATGGCTCGGGCTATGTACATAGACACACCACACACGCTTGAGTGTGCCGAGATTAAGTATGATGTATAGGCTAGAGTTTTCAACTATTTGCTAACATCCGGGTACAAGTCGAAGCGCCTCTGGTTGTAAACCGGCACGTTCGTGCGCACTTCTTCGATCTTTGCCGGCTCAAGATCGGCGTAGACAATGGTTTCCTCAGCCTGGGCCTGACTGACAACGGTGCCCCACGGATCAGACACAAACGAGTGGCCCCATGCGTGGTAGCTCGAGTCGAGGTCGCGCGCAGGCGAGTCGAGAATCACATACATCTCGTTGTCGACGGCGCGGCTGCGACCCAGCAGCTGCCAGTGCGCGGGGCCGGTCGTCATGTTGAACGCGCCGGGGTAAATCATAGCGAAGGCGCCCTTGCGCGCGGCACGCATGGCCAGCTCGGGGAAGCGGATGTCATAGCAAATGCCGACGCCGACCTTGCCGTAGCCCTCGAGGTCCAGCAGGGTCTCGCTGTTGCCCGGCGTGAGGATGTCGCTCTCCACAAACCGGATCTTGCCAGGTACATCAATGTCAAAAAGGTGCACCTTGCGGTGCTTGCCAAGCAGCCTTCCCGAGGGGTCGAACGACAGGCTCGTGTTATAGTACTTGCCTTCGTCGATCTCGGGAAACGACCCGCCAATTAAAAATGTCTTGGTTTTGCGGGCCAGTTCAGCAAGAAACTGAGACGTTGTGCCCTGCGGGATCTTCTCTGCGTATTCAGGGAACGCCGACACCGCGTACGGGCTGTTCCAGCATTCGGGAAGCACAATGAGTTTGGCGCCCGCGTTGGCTGCCTCGACTACTTTGCGCTCGGCGTTGGCGAGATTCAGCGCCTTGTCGGCCGTGACCTTCAATTGTACAAGGCCCACTTTTAGGGGTTTCTGCAGAAGTTTGGCCGCCATGGTTTGCAGAAGCTCGTGAAGTCGACGACACTGATAAGTGTCCCACCCCACCTCGCAGCTATCGTGAGCTTGCAGGTGACTAACGCGTGACTCTAGTGACTCGGGCCATCTATGCATGTGTATGTGTGTGTGTGTGTGTGACTTCTACTACGGTATTGTGAAGTGGACGCCTTCTGTTTCTCGCACTCTTAACACTCCATTGAAGCGCACGGTAGTAGTACTATTGCATTTCGCTGACCCAAGCCGCTGGCCGCAACAGCAAACATCAAGAGACTGATCTGCGTGCGACACAACTCCGTCACAGTGAATAGTTCAAATTAGCGCATTCTCAAGATATTGTACATGTGGGCCAAGCTTCTGCCTCAACCATGCGCTACCTGAGCCACGTAATTCTGGCATTGGTTCCGGCATTGGCTGTCTGACAACGGCTGTGGCCCAATCGGCCAAACCGGCCAGCTGCCTGCGATCATGTGACGAAGAGTGGTGCGGTTGGAAAATGCAAGCGTTGATGAAGTGCTCAGGGCTAGGCCCAGGGTCCCGGCGAGCGCATAGTAAACACCTGGACAGTTTCGTGCCACGCGAAGCTGACGCGTGCTGAGGTGTTTCAAATGGCATCTGCAGCGGAGCTAGCGTCGCAGATTGCTGATGATGTCGAGATCTGTGAAGACGGCCCATGGATGATTCCGTGCGCGCTGCCTCTGCCCACGGGCGCAGAAAGCGGGACGGCGCTAGTCGTAGGTATTGGCGGGTCCACGCTGCGGCTCACTTGCGTGACCGTCTTCCCAAGCTCGGAGTCGCGCTTGTCGAGCTCTGTTGATATTATGAGCACTGAAATCACGCCGGAGGCCCGAGCGGGCGCCCTGTTTGCGTGGTGCGCAGCCAAACTTGAGCCGCACCTCGAGGAGCACTTCGAGCCGGGCAGGACGGTGCTGGCCCTATCCTGGTCGTTTCCGCTTCTCAAGGGCCGCATTCAGACTATGGGGAAGACCTTCACGGAGCGCTATGTGGGTTGCGACCTTCTTGAGGCGTTCAACAGCGAGCTTCCCCGCAAATTCCACGTTCAGTCAGCCACGCACGACGGACTGGCCTCACTTCTGGCCGGCGTCCATTCGTTTCCGAACTGCACGATGGCTCTGACCCTTGGCACGGGTGTCAACGTCACGGCCATTGGGCCGCAAAACGAACTTGTAAATACAGAGGTGTCCATGCTCGGCAGGCCGGACACGACGCCGAAAATCACGCTGCCGATGCAGCCGTGGGACATAGACGGGCCCCCTGCCGCATTCCAGCCGTTCGAAACCCAGGTAGGCGGCCTTTGGTTGGGGCCCATGGCCAGCCGCTACCTGCAGAAGCGCGTGACAACGTTAGACTTGTGGAGTATTTTGGAGTCCGAAAGTCATGGCGACTATGCCGCCGTCAACGAAGTCGTGACGCGGGCGGCGTCGCTCGTGGCTTCCAGTCTCTACGGGCTGGCGATCGCGTTCAACACGCGGCGGCTGGTTGCAGCCGCGGCGCCGCAGCAGGTCGCCTACACGGGCGGCGTCATTTTCGAGCCGCAGTTCCGCCGTCGCCTCGAGCATGCGCTGGCGAGCCTGGCCGAGGACTTCGGGTTCAGTCTGCAGCTCATTCCCGAGCGCCAGGGCTCGGAGGTCGGCGCGGCCATTGCTGCGCTGGCGTTGCAGGCGTGAGCCGGTTAATAAATTATATAAAAACGGTAATAAATTACTAGCACTAAACACGGGTCGCCGCAATCACCCCGCCATTTCGCGCTCGAGCTGGCGTAGCTCCTCCTCCTCGTCGCCCTCGGGCTCGGCCTCCTCCGCGGCGCGCGCGCCGTTGCCCAGCTTCTGCTTCGGGACCTCGGGCATGGCCGTGGATGGCGCCGGCGCCGCATGCACCATCTGGTCGTCGAGCTGCTGCTGCTCGAACTCCTCGAGCTCGGCCTCGAGGTCGGCGTCGTCGGCGTTCACGATCGGCTGCGAGATGGCCGCCTGGATCTCCTCGTTCATGGCCAGCTGGTCGCGGATCTCGTCCATCGTGTCGTCAAGCTTGTCGACGTTCATGCCCTCGTTGATGCGGCGCATCGCGTCCGCGCCTTGCTGCATGTGGCGCATCGTCTCGCGGTTCAGGTTCGCCGACTCCAGCGCCGCCAATTGCTGCTCAAACGACGTCATCTGCTGGTACAGCATGTCAATCTCCTTCTCGTACTTCTTCTTCTTCTGCAGCGCCACGCGCGCCTTCGCCTTGTTCGTCACAACCAGCGCCCGCGCAGTGCGCTCCTCCTCGTCGCGCCGCTGCTCCGTGAACGTGACCTTGCGCTGCAGCGTATCCAGGTGCGCCCGCAGGTTCACAATGGTCTCTGTAGTGCCATCTCGCTTGGACCCGCGGCCGAACCACGAAAACATTCCCGTAGTGTATCGCCGTCCAGGCTGGTGGGAGTGCGGGCTGGGTGCTAAGCAGGCCGTCTCTGCTCGGGATCTCTGTATTACCTAACCCGCAGCGGGCCTTCCCTGGGACGCTGGTGCTGCTGCCCGATTAGACTTCGTTCCACCCAGGCAATCTGCTGGGCCCCCGCGTCCATGGATCACGCGCGCAAGCTGCTCGATGAAGAACTGCAAGCGTCAGCGCTGGTTACGGGCGCCGCCGGTGGTCCAATTGCTCAGCGCCCGCCCACACCTGTAGATGTAATTGTCCCGCCGGCAACCGCGTCTAAATTAGAGCGTGCCTACGCCGCGCTAGAGCAGGAAAAGCTGGGCCTGGTGTGTGACCTTGGTCAGGCCCATCTTGCCTGCGTAGTGTCTGACTTAGAGGACGTGGTTGCAGCCGTGGAAGCACGCATGGCCGAATCACAACGAGTCCGCACCCCTAATATGGCCCACCACGAGCGTGAGCAGGAGCAGCTTCATGCTCAGTGGAACGCGGAGATACGCACAATCATCAATAAAAAGCTAGGTATTCAATAATGCACTCAACATGCTGTTTAGTGCGCTGCTTAGTGCGTTGCACACAGAGACGCGGGCGTGCGGGGTGCGCGCGGCGCGCAAGCGCGGCTATTGTAGAGTACTGCAGCCATTATTAGCAGCCTTTGTGGCTGAGAACTAGCAACAACAAGAAAAAAAGAGCAAAAAAGAGGAGCTACCCGGATTCGAACCGGGGTCTCGAGAAATTCCAATTGAATCAGAATCTCACGTGCTAACCGACTACACTATAGCTCCTTGTTGTTGAAGGGTCTCACATTTTGTGAAATACATGCAACTGTCCACTGTGAAGGGCCCTCAACAGTGCACAGTCTCCCGCACTGCTGGTGACGACCTTAGCGCGCAAAGCATCCATCAAAGGAACACGGAGAGGCTATTTTGTCAGCACAGAGAGTCTGGCAAACAAAGGCAATGTTCTGCAACGCAACGAATGACGCCTGCTCACAGAGAGCGTCTCTCTGACCAGGGAGACACGCGATACGTTCACCTCTCGTGGTGCGGCCGCCATAAACAAGCCGCCGCTCTGGGCCCTGGCCAGGCAGGCCGACGCGTGTATGGCCGCAAGTCCGTCTGCCAAAAAACGCAGCTCCGCGAGTCGCCACGCCACTTACCCCTTCGATACCCTAAATGAAGTCCTTGGCTCCTTGTTGCGGATCCCGCGCCTCCAGAAAATCGAAGTCATTGAATGGCTGCAGTCGAACCATGTATACTTCGAGCGCAAGCAGCTGCGCGCCTACTACGGTCTCATGCTGCGGCTTCTGCGCTCGGTGCCCATCAAGCCCATGGTCGACCTTCTCGTGCTGATCACGGACGCCATGGTCATCACTCAATCGCGCGTCAACTTCGTGTGCAAGCTGTTTGTTGACAAAATGAACTCGCCGTCTCTTGGTAGACTGCTGCAAACAATGGCCGAGTGCTCTGGGCCCGGAATCTATGTTCCGCCGCTCGGCCAGAAGCAAGTCCAGCAGGCGCGCATTCCCATGAAGGTCGTGCTCGACGTCGCGCTCGCGGCGCAGAATGCGGCTCCTCCCGAAACTTACGACATTGCCGTTTCAAGGGTCAACACGCAGGTATATCAGCACCTCACACTGGCCGCCACGGCCTCGGACACGGAGTTTGCCGAGCAGCTGGCCCAGTTTGTTCCGCTAGTACAGCAGTCCGCCCGAGTTCTGCTCGGCATCGAGCGGTGCGTCTACGAATATCTCGAGTCTGCGTGGATTTCCCAGCACGGCGCCGAGCGCACACAAGCTCTGCAGGTCATCGCCTCGGTGCTTTTCCGCTACTGGCCGCGCCTCGAAGCCACAACGCTGCAAACGCGGCTCCTCAACACTTTAGCGCATGCCACTAAAAGCGCGGCCGAAGTCTTGATTCCGCATCTATGGCACCTGGGGCCCGCAGCCCATTCTCTAATGAACACCCTCGTGGCTCGAGCGCGACCAGCGGCTCTCGACTGGCAAAGCGAGCGCATTTATGTCCGCTACATGCATATTTATCAATTCTATGCTGCTTCAGCAAGTCCCCCACCACCAGCCGTCGTCGCAGACCTCATTGTGCGCCTAAGGGGCTATTTATCCCTGTGTGCCAAGTGGAGCACAAGTGTGCCGGCCATTTGCGCGACGTTGGAAGGCGAGTTCTCGCTAGTCTCCACTGACGAGGCAGCGACTTATGTAGACGCGCTATTCGGCTCAGCGGCAGAGACTGATCTCGTGTTCTCGCTGGCCAATTCTCCCTGGCTTGGCGCGTACCCGCAACGCACCTACAGCCGCCTCAAGGTCGAGACAGGCGCGTCGTCCAACGTGCTTATCTCGTCGCAGCGGCCCGCGTCATCAGTCATCAGGATCGACGAGGTGTCGCTGCATGACCTTGGGTTGGCCCTGCCCGCGTTCTGCGAACAGCTTGTGAGCGACCTTGTTCAGGAAAACCTGGACATAAAGCCTTATTTATTAGACCTGGATGCTATTGACGGCCATTAAATGCTAGGCGCTGCAGGACGATGGACGCCTGATGCTGAGCGGCTCCGCTGGGACCTGGCCGCGCGTAGGCCGCGCGACGCGGGCAAACCAGCGCCGGCCCCGTCCTTGTTTTCTCTATGTATAAACACCCTGGGAAAAAGCTCTCGCTTGTTTACAGTGCCTGTTTTAGAGAGCATTAATGCCCGTCTGGCAGCGAGAATCTGGGATGCCATGTGCGCGCGTGGCCTCGACTCTCTCGAAGCTTGGCTGCTCTTCTTGCATGTCCACGGCCCGCACCATCAGCTCGAATATACCTGCCTTGTTTCTCAGGACGAGGCGCCGGGCGTGTCTAAGTATCTACGAGGTCTGATGCGCGTGTCGCTCCCGAGCTCGTTGCCGTTGGACATAATAGTCGCTACAGGTATTTGCATTACGGTAGATGTTTTGTCCGCTTTTATGTCTCTGAGCCAGCTACGCACGCTCGACCTTCGTGCTGCAAAGTGGCCTACCAAGCCGGATGAGATCGACAGAAGCATCAAGTCTCTTTTACAGGCTCTGAAGTACGGCGCGTTCCAGTCTCTCCGGTGCCTGCGCCTTCCGTCGAGAGGCCCGGCCTACCTAAAGCGAGCCTTGAAGCTCAAATGGCCGCTAACTTTGGAGTATCTACAATGCCCCGTCAAGCCGCCGGACCTCCATCAGAATTGGAAGCGAGTTCCTGCGATTCGGTACTGCGCAGCTGATGGACCGTGTGTAAAATTTGTCGTAACGCCCTCGAAACACGAGCTCCCAGATCTTTCTGCTGGGTGTGACAATTGTTTTTGTAGACTATAAGAACGCTAATCAGGGAACACAAGACATGCTACTATTTTGAAAAGTATTAGAAGCTCTTTGAGCAACCACCTCGTTGAACAAACGCGCATCGAGGCCGCATGGCCACCCGAGATAATTTTGTTATGTCTGTGTGGCACTGCTTTTATGCGGCACGAGTGCTACGAGGGAGCACCAGCAAAAGAAAGGAGCCAATTCATGATATTGCGTGAGATTTAATATGGAAATACTTGATTCAAAAGGTTACACACTACTTCGCATTGACTAGGTGCTCCTCAAGGTAAGCGCTGCTCTCCGCGTCCTGCTCTTGTGATGAGCTGCCTCTTTATCTGTGTGTGTCTTCTATGCAGCGGTTCATCGAACTTGAGCCCCAGCTAACACATCCTCCACGTGACGCAACTGGGGTCCCAATTTTTTTTTTTCAAAGTTGCTTACAATAGAGGCAGTCCCTAAAAAATTTCCCAGTCGTTGTTGACTAGAGAACCTGGGACCCACAATGACGTTCGTGCTCACCGAAACGTCGGCGGGCTACGCGCTGTTCAAGGCCAAGGACAAGAAGCTGTACAAGTCCGACAGCCTTCTTGCTGATCTTGCCTCTCCATCGCAGGTCGCGGAGCAGTTCAAAATCAAGGCCTTCGAGAAATTCGAGAGTGCTGCGGATGCGCTCGAGGAGATTAATGCTCTCATTGACGCCAAGGTCTCTGACAAGATGCAGCACCTTCTCAGTGAATTGCAGGACGAGAAGAAGGCAACTCTTGTCGTGTCGGACCCAAAACTGGGTAGTGCCATCAACAAGCTGCCTGACATCTCGCTGAAAATCGTAAGCGATGCGAATACCCTCGACATCATGCGCGCACTCAAGGAGCACCTACCGAGCGTGCTACCAGGCATCAACGACAAGGATCTGTCGACGATGTCGCTTGGTCTGGCGCACTCTATCGGCCGCCACAAGCTTAAGTTTTCCCCGGATAAAGTTGATGTTATGATCATCCAGGCTATTGCCTTGCTCGACGACCTCGACAAGGAGATCAACGTGTATGCCATGCGCCTGAAGGAGTGGTACGGCTGGCACTTCCCTGAGATGACGAAGATCATCACGGATAACCTTGCCTACGCCGAGGTTATCAAGCTCATGGGCTTGCGCTCTAACGCCTCTAAGACAGACTTCTCCAGTATTCTGCCCGAGGACCTCGAGCAGCGTCTCAAGGAGGCTGCCGAGATCTCCATGGGAACCGAGATCGTCGACGAGGACCTCAAAAACATCAACTTCTTCGCCGAGCAGGTCGCCAAGCTCACTAACTACCGCGAGCGTCTCAGCAGCTATCTCAATAACCGCATGGCCGTCATCGCTCCTAACCTCACTGCGCTCGTTGGCGAGCTTGTCGGCGCCCGTCTGATCGCGAACTCAGGCAGCATTATCAACCTTGCCAAGGCACCAGCATCAACGATCCAGATTCTGGGCGCTGAGAAGGCTCTCTTCAGAGCGCTCAAGACGAAGCATGACACCCCTAAGTACGGTATTCTGTACCATGCGTCACTTGTTGGCCAGGCCTCGGGCAAAAACAAGGGTAAGATCGCTCGTATGCTCGCTGCTAAGTCCGCTGTGTCCACGCGTTATGATGCGCTTGCTGAGGAGCGGGCTGACGACGCCACAGTAGGCGTTGATGACCGCCTCAAGATCGAGCGAAGACTTGCCTTGCTCGAGGGCAAGGACATCTCGCGCATTCGCGCGAACGCTCACTCGCAGCCCAAGACGGAGTTCAAGCCGGTCGCGCAATACAATGTCGATGCTGATGCCCCTGATTCGGACGATGAGGACGAGGAGATGGACGATGCGGAGTCTGAGCCGAAGAAGGCCGAGGTAAAGAAGTCCAAGGAGTCGAAGAAGGAGTCGAAGAAGGACTCCAAGAAGGATTCGAAGAAGCGCAAGCGCGGCAGCGATGACGAGGAAGAGGACAACGAGGACGAGGACGAAGACGAGGCCACTAAGAAGGCTCGTAAGGCCGAAAAGAAGGCGCGTAAGGAGGAAAAGAAGAAGGAAAAGGGCGAGAAAAAGTCGAAGAAGGAAAAGAAGGACAAGAAATAAGGTGTATTACGCGTCATACTATTTAATAACTGTTTGAATTATTCTGACCTCTGATATTGCGGTGTCGCTATCTTGACGTAAAGCGTCACATTGCTAAAAAGTTACTAGCTGTTCAATAAATAAACGGCAACAGTGCATCGTCACCTTTTAAAAAAACACCTTGACAACACCAACCTCATCAACACTCACGGCCATATCTCTACCACCGGGAGTCTCTAAAAGGCCAACCCTAGTGATCGTGCCCCGGTGGTTCCGACCAATGTCACGACCCTCGTTTCCGATGACAGCTGTGCGGGCCAACCTTTCACTCTGCTTTAGCAGCGAAACCTTTTCAAAGGTGTACTTCGTGTTCGAGCCAGCTTTTCCCATAAAAGTTACCTTTGCACTCTTATAGTTCAGGCCGCTTATGACCGCGCTCTGGTGCGGTGTTTGCAAATCCCAGTATCGCAAGATACGATCCCCGCCTCCAGTGAGGAGGTAATGGCTCAGCAGTCTTTTCGACGAGGCCAAGGCCGTTACCGGCGGTTTCGCGCGGGCAAAGGTTTCCGCGATATTCCATTTCGCGAATTTCTCCGTGAGACTTTTCTGAGTCTCAGGTATAGGGTGCAAAGATGGCAGCTTCTCATCATCTTCTACATCAATGTCAACTTTGGGCACGAGAAGTTCGCGACATTCCAGCTTTTGAATGTCCCAAATTGAAATCAAGTTTCTGTCAAACCCGCCAGCAACGCAAACCCACTTCGGAGACGATGGGTGTGGCTCGATGGCGGTGATAGGACTTAGGTCTCCGATCCCCCAACATTGGATCAACAAGCCGAAACGTGTGTCAAACAAATGCATCATCCCATGTAAGGTGCCGACGATCACCCAATCACCCTTTGGATCCCAAGCCCAGCTGGTTGGAACTCCATGCTCCTGCGGACTTGAAAGGGTCATCTTTACACTGAGATCCGGCAGATAAATATCAAGAAGCTTGTTGTTCGACTGCAGAACCCAGAGCTCTGTAATTGGCGCATTTTTGTCATTCGAGTTCGGCCGTTTGGGATGGAATGCTACCGCAAAGCCAGCCTCAAGTTGATAAGTGGCTATAGGGGCGAGACTGTCGAAACTGAGAGACCCAATCTCCGTAGACTTGAATACGCAGTCAACAAGATGAATTTTGCCATCGTCAGTGCCGATCACAAGAACCGACGTGTCTGCCAAAAACTCGCCCGCCCTAATAGGAGCGCCAGCGCTCCAGGTTAGCACCGGCCGGCTCGAGCCCTTGACTAGTACGCGTGCATCCCACAGCTTGACTATTCCGTCGTCAGCCCCCGTAGCAAAAAACCGATGATTTTGGTGAACAGCAAGTAACTGTATGGCCCCTCGGTGGGCCTTAACGGACGTCACAAGAACACTGGGAACCTGGTGCGTCTTTTTGCTGCCATTGTGGTTTACTTGCTCATTCCCAGTACCGCCATTAACAGCGGTACCCAAGGCTCCCGAGTCTGTGATGCCGTTAACCGAACGACCGACGACTTTGGAGTCAATTACAAACTGAGGCTCTTCTTGCTCGAGCTTCAGATTGTGGGCCGCGACGTATTTCTCGAGAGGCGCTGGCACAGTCCCACCGGCCCAAGTTCTGGGAATGACGGCGGTCTTTACAACACCATACTGGATCTTATCTGTTTGCGACTTTCCTATTGATGCGCGAGTCAAAGAACCAGTGCTGTCAGAACCGAGCTCCGAAAAAGGTGCGGCCGGCGTCAGCGGCGGCGTGCGGCTAAGCTGCTGCAAGTAGTCACGGAAGGCGAGCAACTGCCACAAATCCTCGTTGTTGAATCCCACTTCACGAAGGCGCTTGAGCCATTGTCGATCGTCCACAGAAAACGAGACGGTGGAATTACTAGCTGGCACGCGCAAGTCCCAAAACGCCGATTTGGAGTGGCTGGAGTCGGAGCTTGCCTGCATAGCAGTGGCCTGGGCAACCCACGACAACACTAACGAATATACAGCCTGCGGTAGGGGCGGACGCAAGGCCTCGACTAAAGCATTGGCGTCTTTGTAGTCATCGATTTCGGAGTTCAGGTACTGAGTGAGGAGTGGCCGTAGCAAACAGTAGATCTGAGCATGGCTAAGTTGCTTGGCTGTTGCGGCAACGAGCAGAAGACCCTGAGTTCGGATGTCAATGTTTGGATGAATGAGAAATTTGGCGCAGTTCGTGACAACTGTTCCAAGCAGGAGCTTCAGTGGTAGGAGACTTACCTCAATCATAGCTGCTAGCGATTTCAGCACGACGGCCACAAGATCCTCGCGGCGATCGCAGAGGCTCTGTATCATGAGCGGAACTACGTATTGCTCCACGCTGGCCGGACCCAATAACGGGGCGATGTCAGCAATGAATTCAAACAGGTCTATTCGCACAAGAGGATCTTTGTCGTTCAGGTATGTGATTGCGTGCGACAAGAATATATCATTTGTGCCCTGTTTGCCGAGCACCGTGCATAGCGCGGGTGCGTGCCGAAGCAGCGATCTCCGTACTATACCGGCTTTGTCTACCAGAAGTAAGCGAGCATTGTCATCGATGCGCTGCGACACAGCATCCCAGCCCTCGCACTCGACAGCGCATTTGGCTATGCTTGGCAAGCATGCTGCATAGACGGATTTGACTTCGGCAGAAGAGCTGCTGTTGACAGATTGTGCGAGCCGTGGGAAGATGTACTCGGTAAAGACCTTCGAGTTCAGCGGCGAGTAAGTTGTGACCATATTCAGCAGATGTGCAACGTAGGTTAGTGCGGCCATTCGGACTGCCTGTTGCGAGTCGCGCGTGAGAAACACGAGGTAGGGAAGACATCTGTCGAGCTTAGCGTCGTCGGGCACGAACTCAGCAAGGGTTAGAACCAGCTCTGCGGCACGCAGGCGCCAATCCACCGTCGAGGTTGATTTTAGTGCCGAGCAAACGTAGGACAGAATTATTAGCGCACCACCTTCAGCCGGGATCTGTGAGGTACCAGTTTTCTGGGGGATCCACCAAGTGGTGGGCAGCATCACAACTGCAGGAAGGGGGGAGGTAGGCAGGTCTGCGCCCCTCACGGGTCGTGGCTTACAGCCGAGAGACTGCTCGAGGATCTTCGACTCGAAAATATCCCACATGTGTTGGACCATGGCATTTGAGTTCGTGGCGCCACCGTAACCGCTATAGGGAACAAGAAGGTCCCAGAATGTATCGAAGAACTCCGGGAAAATGGAGCCCTTGTATTTTTCGAGATACTCAGCTGCAGTTAGGCGCTCTTCTGGGTCAGTGCTTACCATGGACATGATCAGCTCGCGCACTTCTGCATCGTCGATGGAGCTCAAGTCGGGCCGATACTCACCGCGTTTATACTTGAAAAGATCTGCCAAGGTGAATAGTTGCTGGCCCTCGAGGAAGAGCTCGCCGATGACGCAGCCGGCCGAATAGACGTCCATGGACCCCGTCAAGGACTCCGGGCCGGTGTCAGAAAAGCGTTCGGGCGCGACGTAGCAAGCACGCCGCTGAGAAACGTCGAAGTAGAATAGAAATTGAGCACTATCTGTCTCAGGGAGCCGCACCGGCTTGAACGGCGCAAAGTCTACAATGTAGACCCACTTCCAGCTTCCGACAAGAATGTTTTCGCTTTTGATGTCGCCGTGGAAAATGCCGTGCTCATGGCAGGTCTTTAAACCCCGCAGCATCTGGTAAGCAATCCATTTCTTCTCAATGGGCTCGAGAAAAGGTCGCGTGGAAATGCGGTCGTAGAGGTTGTGCTTGATGAACTGGCGGACAAGATAGCCCGCTCGGTCTGTTTCGACAATGCGGCTGTATCCGATGGCATTGGGGAAATCGTTTGTCAATGCGTCCTCGCCATGCTTTAATTGGGCGCTAATGTGTTGGACCTGCTCCTTAGCCCCGGATATGTCGATCTGGGCGGTTGACGGCTTCAGAAAGACCTTTACAACAGCGATACCGTCGCGGTGAACAGCTCGCACCGTCTTGAGGAAGCGCGAGCGCCCAAGATCTGTGCCGTAGGCAAGATCGCCCAGCTCATTCACGTAGGAGTCAATGGGCACGGTGGCCGTAGGCGCCACGGTCGACAGCTGTGCTCCCATTGCCTACGAATTGGCCGACTTATGCAGAGAACAGACAAGCTCCCGAATGCAAGTGCGCGGCGTACGGGCGTTGTGTTTCGCAGCCTGGAATGAGGGTCGCGGTGGGGGGGGTGGGGGCCTCTATGCACACAGTGTGTACGGAGAGCTTATGCTATGTAGCTAGCTACTAAGGACTTGGGTTGAAGATGTCCACATGTGCGCTTTATCTGTATGTGGTAGCCGACCGCACCCGTGCCCTAACTATATTAAGCGTCTTAGGAGGGTGGATCTACGGGAAGCGAACTTGTTTCCTGGCGTTGTGTGGCCAGTGCAACAAGCAGAAAGCAGGAAGAAGGGGAGCGAGGTTCATGCTATCCGGGATTGCGGGGAGGCAATTGCGTCTGCAGTGGGGCATGCTGCGCGCAGCGGCGCGCGGGATCCACTGGCCGGCGTGCCCCGACCCGTCGCCGTACCAGATCTTCGGCCTCGACGCCGGCGCGTCCGTCATAGACAAAAAGCAGTTGCGCCAGGCATACTTCGATCTTGTGAAAGTATACCACCCGGATCGGGGCACGACCGGCGACGCCGAACGGTTCAAGCGCATTGTGGAGGCGCACGACATACTAAAGGATGACATGCGGCGGCGGACCTACGACGCGTCACGCGTGTACGACAGCACCAAGACGAGCGGAGTGCGGTACCAAAGAACGTACCGCAGCCACTTTGATGACGACTCGGACATCAACTACTGGTCGCACGCGAACAAGCAGAAGTTCGACCAGGGTCTGTACGAGAACCGCATCTGGGTGCTCAAGTGCGTGATTGCAGTGACGGCGATAATTGCTGGGGCGAACCTGCTGCTGCTGAAGCAGGCCGCCGAGACGCGCGCCGAACTGCTCGACGTGCAGACCGAGAAGGCGGCCGCGCAGCTCGCGCGCGTGGCGTCCAGCAGGTACCCGGACGATACGCCGCAGGATGTCATAGAGCGCTTTTTGGCGAACCGGCAGCGGACGCTTGACCGGTACGGCCAGCAGATCAGCTACAAAGCGATTTGCGACGGGCCGCAGGCCGAAGCGTCTGCGAGCAAGCCCGCGGCGCCGCACGTAGCAGCAGCGGAGCAGAACGAGGCTAGCGGCGCACGACCGCGACCGGCGCGCGCGCAACGCGAGAGTAAGCCATGGGACGAGGAGGGGCCGCCGAGGCCGCTGCGCAGAGCCAACGGCGAGCACGAGGGCCCCGTCGCAGCCTACTTTGGAAGATGATTATACGAACGACTAACGACGCACAATTTGACGACGACATATATACACTGCATACATACAGAGATAGACACCGGCGGCCGCAATTGCCTCCTTTTTCCTCTCTGGCAGCAAACAATTCTAACTTCGCGACGGTGGTTTGGGGATGATGACTCTTTTGGGCAATGCCGCTTAGAAACATGATAAGTCCCCCAGCGAGTCTGTGCGCGCGGGCGGCTCGGGACCAGCACCCCTCGCCCTGTTGGCGGATATCGGGTCGAGCTGATTCGGATAAACCTGAGATATGGACTTCACACGGCCCGATACAGTGTTGGCGCTCGAAAACATCCGGGCGGCGCTCATCCGCATGGAGGACACGATCCTCTTCGATCTTATAGAGCGCGCGCAGTTCTGCCAGTCGCAGCAGGTGTACGCGCCCGGCGCGTTTGCAAACCTCGAGAACCGCTCGTTTCTGGAGTGGACGCTGCGCGAGACGGAGCGCATGCACTCGCGCCTGCGGCGCTATGAAGCAGACGACGAGATCGCGTTCTTCCCTGACGCGCTGATGCCGTCGCTGCTGCCGCATCTCGAGCTCAAGTCGGCGCTGGCGCCGTACCACCGCGAAATCAACATCAACAGCAGCGTCTGGCGCTACTACATAGACACCATTGTTCCCATGATTGCGGCGGGCCCCGGCGAGCAGCAGGAGAACTATGGCAGCTGCACGCTAGCCGACATCCAGGTGCTGCAGGCGCTATCGCGGCGCATCCACTTTGGCAAATTTGTGGCCGAGTCCAAGTTCCAGCAGGAGCGCGAGGAAATGACGCGGCTCATTCGGGCCCGCGACACGGCCGCAATCGAGCGCCTCATCACGAAGCCCGAGGTTGAGCGGCAGGTGCTCGACCGCGTGCGCGACAAGGCCGAAAAGTACTGCGCCGACCCGCACACAAGCCTGCGATGGTCGCAGAAAACCCAGGGCAAAGTGTGTCCGGATCACGTTGTGAAAATCTACGAGAACCTGATCATTGAGCTCACCAAAAAGGTTGAGATCGACTACTTACTGCGCCGTCTCGAGGTGGAATAAAAAGAAGCCTACCAACTAACTTATTTAGAGTTCTTACAACCTCAGCACCAACCTTCCGCAAAATGGCTTCTTGCTTATAGCTTTTTTCATGGGCCCAGCGCCTTGCGCGTCGCATCAAATGCAAGGAACGTCACCGCATTCACGGGCGCCGCACGCAACAGCGTCGTGCCAAACCCGCGGAACAACGGCCTGTACCCGTTGGCCACCGTCGCCTTGTAGCACTGCCACACGGACTTGAACTGTCGCTTCTCGGGGTCCAACGCGTCCGTCTGCAGCCGCGACTTCAGCACGTCGATCGGGTACACTGACGTCCACATGGCAAGGCCACCCACCGCACCGTACGCACACACGTGGAAGCTAGAAATGTCCTCGCGTTTCCTGCCGGTGACGTGCATCTCGCGCTTGATGCACGCCTCGGCCGACATGAAGTACATACCCATGCCATGGATCTCGCGGGCAAGTGTCGGCGCCAATCCGCGGAATAAACCCTCGGGAATGCCACCCGCCTGTAGGATCTTGCGGGCCGCGTCTACAGGCCCATAGAACTTCACAGGCGCGTTGGGCGTCTGCGTCTGCAGCCGGATACGGATCTGTTCGATGGGGCTGGCTAAGAACGAGTTCGCAAAACCTGCAGCACCACCACTGGCATACAGCTGGTCGTAACGCAGCTCGAGGGGCTCGCCCTCAGACTTGGCGCGCGTCAGAAACAGCCGCTTCATGAACTCGTTCACGGCAAACTGCACGCTCACGCAGGCACCCACGCCTACCAGCGGTGTGAGCGTGCCCTTGTAGAAGCCCATAAAGCCCTCATTTTTGAGCAGCTGCTTCACAACGTCCACGGCACCCGAGTACGTACCCTCGGGCGCCGACTGTAGTCGCACCTTCGTAGTATCGAAGGGCTGGCCAGAGAGCACTTGCGCAATGCCTCCCATCGTGCCTGCGAACAGGTCCTTGGCCGTACTAGCGCCCTTTCCCTCAGGAGCTACATGTGTATGCAGATACTCCTGGTCGACGTGCGTTGCCATTCAAAAGTCGACACTAGAATGCAACGGTTTTCGTAGGTAGTTCCGCTTAGAATTTCAGTGCATCTATATACGAGCACTGCCCTAGCCCCTCCCCCACCGCAGCTGCCGCGCGCGAGCCGCAATCCCGCGCTCCGACCCAGCATTGCTCCTTTTTTGCCACCTGCATTTAGACACCCAATGGGCTACAAGTACTGCTCATGCTACTAGGGAGTCGCTCACAGGCTGTTCGCAGACTTGGCTGTACTCAAGCGTGGACCTGCTTACTCTCGCGGCGGCGCCCATTTGTAAAGCAACTCATTGGCGGCGCCCAAAAAAAGGCACCGGAGTTTCACCAATTCAGGCCGAACTCAAACAGCTCTTATTTGACAAACCAATTGCTGAATAGCACAGTGTTTAAATGGTATGTCCGTGGCCGCCTCATGGCGGAATTGAGTTGTGCTGCGATCAGCCCGTGCGGTTGCGAGGGTTAGGGCCAACAGGCGCGCGAGGGTAGTCACCGGTGATTCTCTCCCCCGGCTCCTGGCGGAACCAATCGGCAAGCCATTGGCAACGATCGGTGCCTAGGCTAATGCCCATATCGACAGAGCCTCCCAAGCCAGCCTCAAAGCAGCGCATTGAGCAATTGCGCGGCAAGACAGACGCGCTGGACATACCTGCGTGCCGGAGGTCTACGGGACCGTTCTTGTGGCCGGGACTTGTGTTTGAGGGACAGCAGAGAGACGTTAGCAAACACGACGTCGAGGTTCTTATTCTGGATGTTGACTATAACCGTGGCGTAGTGTACGGCTACATAACCACGTCAGGCCTCGCCGAAGACCTTGCGGTGCTGAGCACCTACTTCGAGGGCGAAATCATCTCGCCGTTCTTCGGCTTCCGCACCCAGCATCCCGAGTGGGGCGCTACTTGGGACAAGGATCTCAGCCACTGGAGAAAATTCAAGCCCTTTCGCGAGCTGCCCGGTGCCGAGAACCCAGGCTTTGTTCTCAAGGACTACAAGGAGCGGGAACATCTCTTCATGCGCTGGAAAGAGCTCTTTCCCGTGCCGGATTACAAGCGCACCGTGCGCGGCGCGTCTTACCAAGGATTCTACTACGTGTGTTTCAACCAAAAAACTGGGGCTACCGTGGGGTACTATTTCCAGCGTGAACAGCCGGCAAAGCTGCAGGACCAATTGTTAGAGCTCCGTCCTGTGAACGCCGGCTTTAGGCCCTCACTTGAGTTCCGCTAGATTATCAATTAGACCGACATTAGCTACATGCATAGCTGTCATGAGCACTCATAGACTCGTTCCTTTCTGAGGCTTACTACAGCAACACGAGCCATCATCGCACACGAGGACAAGCTTCAGCCAGCTTCAGCCAGCATCAGCCAGCAGTAGCAGCCTCATCATTAACCTATCACCTCTCCAAAAACCATCACCAGAAGGCTATAAACATGCCGGAAAACGGCCAATTTGTTTATTTGCGGCTTTAAAAAAAAACACTGGCATAGTAAATAGCCCTTCCCCACAGACAACTGCGGCTCTTCGTGTTCGCTTATTCAGTGGAGCCAGACCTGGAGAATGTATGGTCGCATCGGAATCACACCCCCGGGGTTGCATGTATGCATGTGAGGCAGGCTAGGGTTGTCAGATTTGGCTGATGATTGGGGTGAGCTGATACTGGGCCCACCTGCGACGCACGCCTTAGAAATCGCACTACGGACAGCACATGCAAGCTAGCAAGCATTTTCACACAATTCGAAAAAACGACGCGAAAACACGGTGTCTCCTTGCGCGACGTCACTCAGGACAGCATTCTGCGATCATAGTGGGCTCAGTTTCTTTTTTGGGCACAGCCGAGCCGTAATCTGGGCGAGCATGCGATGATTGACAGCGCTTAGTCACTCGAGATTTTGTCGTATTGATTACAAAGCGCGATCGCTAAGGGCTGCGCGCGTGCACACTATTTAGCGTGCCAGAAATTCCAGACTTGGTTCTCGCTTGTACCGTCCGTTCGAAGCCGATCGACTTTATTCGCTGCGATGGGTGTGAATTCTACTGCTCAGGCGTTCACAGAGGCCGTCCTGCCGAGCCATTTGAACTGGCTCGAGCGGAAATGGGACGCGTACTACGACTACATGAACAACGACACGCTGGCCACGGGCCTGCTGCTGCTCGTTGTGCATGAGCTCGTGTATTTCGGCCGCTCCATCCCCTGGATGATCCTCGACATGATGCCCTCGATGCGCAAGTATAAAATCCAGGACAACAAGCCGCCCACGCGCGAGCAGTATCTCGAATGCCTCAAGGATGTCATGCTAGCGCACATCTTCGTAGAGGCATTCCCTATTTTCGGATTTCACATGGTCTGCGGCATCTTTAATATTGACTACCGGTCGCCTTTCCCGTCCTTGTGGACCATGGCCTGGCAACTCACCGTGCTCTTTTTCATGGAGGATACTTGGCATTACTGGGGACACCGCGCACTGCACTCGAAGGCGCTGTACCGCCGTGTGCACAAGCAGCACCATCGCTACGCTGCGCCGTTCGGGCTGACCGCCGAGTACGCCCACCCTGTGGAAGTTGCGTTCACCGGCACGGGAACGGTCGGCTCGCCGCTGCTGCTTGCATACCTCACCGGCAACATGCACCTTCTCACCGTCATGAGCTGGATCTCGCTGCGTCTTCTCCAGGCCATCGACTCGCACTCGGGCTACGAGTTCCCGATCAGTCTGCACCACTTCCTTCCCATCTGGGCCGGGGCCGACCACCACGATGACCACCATCACTATTTCACCGGGAACTTTGCGTCATCTTTCCGCCACTGGGACTACCTCATGGGCACTGAGACCGCTGCCACCAGTCGCAGGCGTGACACGGCAACCTCGGCTCTCGAAAAGCGTCATGAGAACGTCGTCGACCCTGCAGAGTTGCAGGCTGAGAAGGCTCAGACGAAGTCTCAGCTCGAGCGCAGCGCTAAGACCACGGTCAAGGCTTGAGGTTTGACGTCACGAGCCGCCAGGACAACTTGTTTTTCTATTAACGACTTTACGACTAGGTATGTAAAAATTCAAGCGGTAGGCTTTATGTTTCTTGTTGCTTCTTCATGTCGCTCCCTTGTTTGCTTGCTCTCTTTCTCGAAAACGCGGGCACAAACTGAAACACAGCCAGAAGCGCGCGCGGGCTGAGCGATGCTCTCTTGTGGCGCTGCACGTGACAGAGTTTATTTTGAATGCGAAGCGCGTCCGCTGCAGGCGGGTGAGCTGTTCCTCCATGCCACGCGTTCTGTGTGTGGCCGAGAAGCCGTCGATTGCCAAGGCATTGGCGAACGCCTTGGGCGGAGGGAATGTGGGTCGGCCTCGCGACTCTGCCATCAGATTCATCAAGAACTATGATGTTGGCTACAACTCGCCTAAATGGGGCCCCTGCGACGTGACCATCACATCAGTTAGTGGCCATTTGACAGACATCGAGTTCTTGCCGCCGTTCGACAAATTTGACTCGGATCCCTTGGGATTGTTCGCGGCTCCCATCAAGACGGTAATATCAGCCGAGGGGCGTAAAGTGGCTCAGAACATCCAAAACCAGAGCCGCAATGCACAGATTCTGTACATCTGGACGGACTGTGACCGCGAAGGCGAACATATAGGTGGAGAAATAGTCGACGCTGTGCGCCAGGTGAACTCGCGAATCGAAGTATACCGGGCCAAGTTCAATAACACTGACACGAGGCATCTGCTCGAGGCCGCAGGCAGACCCGGACGCCTTGACTGGCGGCAATACGAGGCAGTGTGTGTGCGGCGCGAGCTGGACTTGAGATCCGGGTTTTCTCTGACCCGCTTGCAAACCCAGATGTATCGCGGCGCGTTTCCACGCGACTTCGCGAACAAGCTTGTGCCTTATGGATCTTGCCAGTTCCCCACAATGGGCTTCATTGTTGAAAGATACCTGAGAGCAAAGAACCATAAGCCAGAGCCCTTCTGGACCATAGACGCAATTCTCAAGGCCGCCCCTGGTGCTACGGGCTTGCATCCATTATGGGATCGTGGGAACGTGTTCGACCGCATGGTGGCACTCACATTCTTTGAGCGCGCACTTGACCGCGGCAATGATAAGTTCCGCGTCACAAACGTACAAACAAAACCAACGTCTTGCTACCGTCCACTCCCTTTGACCACGGTCACTTTACAAAAAAGTGGCGCATCCCTTCTCAAAATGAACTCTAAGAAGATCATGACTATTGCAGAGCAGCTCTATAACCAGGGCTTTGTATCGTACCCCCGTACCGAGACGGACCGCTTCGATAAAGCTATTGATCTCAAGCGCCTCGTGGAAAAACATGCCCATGGCGACGCGCCCTGGAGTTCATACGCAGCTGCACTGACCAGCTCGCCGAACCCGAAATTTCAGACTCCGCGCAAGGGAACTCATGACGATAAGGCTCATCCGCCCATTCACCCCGTCAAAGCAGCATCTAAGAGGGTAATAACGAACCCGGACCACTGGCGCGTTTATGAATTCATAACGCGACATTTCCTGGCCTGCTGCAGTGACGATGCGAAGGGCCAGGCAACGAACGTCAGCCTTGCGTACGGCGACGAGAGGTTTCATCTGTCTGGGGTGCAGGTGCTGGAGCTAAATTTCCTCGAAGTGTATGTTTACGAAAAGTGGGCCAACAAGGCAATACCTAATTGGAAGGTGGGTGACGAAATTGAGTGCACAGCGTTCAATCTCAAAGAGGGCAAGACAACGGCGCCGCCCCTTCTGACTGAAGCAGCGCTTATTGGCCTTATGGACGCGAATGGTATCGGTACTGATGCAACAATGGCAGACCACATTTCGAAGATTCAAGACCGCGAACTCGTTCGCAACCGCAACGGGCATTTCGAGCCCACTCCCCTGGGATTAGCCCTTTTCCAGAGCTACGAGAAAATCGGCCTTGAGATTTCGCTCACGAAGCCCTTTCTGAGACATGAGACCGAGGTAGCCGTGACCGATGTGGCCGAGGGCAGGCAAAACCAGAATAGCGTGTTGGGGTCCTTAGTTGCAAAATACGAGACTGCCTTCAAGCATGCGCGGCGCAGCCGCGAGAAGTTGATGGCTGAGGCGCGGATCCACTTGGCGACCCCGCCGGTGTAAAGAAACTAGACTAAATATGTTCAACAGTACATAAGTGGTGGCGCGGTCTCTGGGATGCTGCCCAGAGAAAAGCTCGCGGCCGTAAATGCTTCTCGCTCGCGTGGTGAAATGTCTGCATCGTTTGGATACGTCTCGCAGATACCGCTCTGCCTGTACGGCGTGAACCCTGTGGCTGGCTCGTTGGCAGCGGAAGTAGCGGCGGCGTTCGGCTGGCTAGAAGCAAATGGTGGCGCAGCAGTGCTGGAGTTCGAGCTCTGGCCGAAGGGATTAGGCGCGAGGGGATTTGTAGGTGCGCCAAATGCGGAGGCGCCAGAGTTGCCCGCTGCTCCAAATGCAGAAGATCCTGTAGGATTAGCTGCGCCAAACGGGCTTGCAGAAGAGGGCGTTGAACCAAACGGGCTTTTGGTTGAGGGCTGTGATGCTTGGCCTGTTTGGCTCTGTGCCACAGATGCCTGCGGTTGTGTACCAAAACCTGTCTGACTTGGCTGAGCTGGGGCGCCAAACGGGCTTTGTGAACTTTGGTTTGTCTGAGCGGAGCCAAAGGCGGTTTGTGTCTGGGACGAACCAAAGGGGCTTTGTGTGGGCTGCGACGACGGCGCCGAGCCAAAAGCACTTTGTGTAGCAGGCTTGCCGCTGGATCCAAAGGGGTTCTGACTTGGTTGGCTTGAAGCAAAGGGGCTCTGACTCGTTTGACTCGATCCGAAGGGGCTTTGCGTAGTCTGGCTCGTGGCCGTACTGCCGAATGGGCTACCGCTAGTAGCGCTGCTAGCAGAGCCAAATGGGCTGGAACTAGCGGCGTTTGGCTGGGCAAAAGGACTGGCCGGCTTCTGGGACTGGCTACCTGCATTAGAAGGGTCTGCAGCAGATTCGTTGGAGTTCAGGGCCGCGAAACGGTTGCCTGATCCAAACGCTGAGGAGCCTGAGGGTTTTCCAAAAGCAGAAGCGCCGCTCGGGTGGCCGAAAGCCGACTGATTTGTGCCCGCGCCAGAGCTGGCCCCGAAAGACGAGGACTGCGGCTTTCCGAACGACGACTGGCCACCAAACGCCGAACCTGCGGCTTGTTGTCCAAAGGGCGACGCTTGTGTCGCGCTACCGAAAGCAGACTTGGTGGGCGTTGTTCCGAACGCGGACTGCGTCGCCTGGTTCGTGTTGTTGCCCTGGAAAGCCGATGAGGTGCTGGCTGGAGCAAATGGAGATTTGGAAGCAGAAGACGCAGCGCCGTACGGGGACGTCGTAGAGGCCGGCGCACCAAACGCAGACTTGGAGGGGTCGGCAGCGTTGCTTGGCGACCCAAAAGCGGACTGTCCTGTGCCGAACGCCGAGTTTCCTGCACCAAACGCCGAACCGCCCGAGCCAAATGCAGACGTGTTCGAGCCCGTGGACGTTCCGAAGGCGGAGTTCCCGGCGCCGAATGCTGGTTTACCAGTGCCAAATGCCGAGTTACCGGTCCCGAACGACGTGTTTCCCGTGCCGAAGGCGGTGTTGCCCGAGCCGAAGGCGGTGTTGCCGGTTCCGAAGGCGGAGTTGCCGGTTCCAAAGGCCGCATTGCCAGTGCCGAAAGCCGAATTCCCGGCCCCAAAGCTGCTGCTGCTGTTGCCGGAGCCGAAGCCGGAGCCTCCCTGCGCACCAAACATGGCCTGCAACAAATGTGTGACCTGGGTGCTGCTGCTGCTGCTGCTGGTGTGTGTTTGGGCCTGCCAGAGTTTCTGGCGACCCTAGCCCCGATCGCGAGCATGAGCTCGAAAACCGCCGGCCAGCACGCAGCTCAGCAGCAGCACCCCCGGCAAGCGTGCACAGTCAATGCGACGCGAGAATCATTGAGTGGTGAGGGCGCGAGTGGCGGTGAGATGAGCAACAAAGAGCGTGATAAGGCCGAGCTCCAGACGGCCAAGGACGAGTACCGTGCGCTGGTGAATGATGCGACGCTGGACGCGACCGAGAAGTGGAACCAAATTCGGCAGGCTATCAAGCAGTTCCGGCAAGACGCGGCTGCAGTGCTCAACAATGGGGCGTGCGGAGTCGTAGCGCATGACCGGCGCGCGAAGCTTGCGGCCTTTGCGTGCGAATACGCGTATATCTACTACCAGAGGCAGGCGCGCGAAGCAACGAATTTGGGCGAGCGCGACGAGCTTGAGCGCCGCCTCGGCGACTTGGCGCGGTATCTCACCGGGATCAAGAGCGTGCCGCGGGCGGCGCCGCAGCTGAACGCGAAGGAGGCGGCCGCGCGCCACGACTGGATGAGCAGGGCTCTGGGCCACTACGGCGTGCTGCGGGGGCCTCTCAAGGTGTACAACGACCGCATAGGGCGGCTGGCCGAGGAGATACAGGAGAGGAATGCACTGTTGCCGTTTCTGTTCACGGCGACCAAGGCAATCAACGACAAGCAGCGCGCGCCGCGCGAGAAGACGCAGGCCCTGGACGAGGCTGTCCGCGGCATGACGGCCCTGGAGGGCATACACCGCGACTTTGGCCTTATAGCCGCTGAGACCATCCAGGCTGGAGTGAGCGGCAGCCCCCTCCAGCGGTCGCGCTCGTCACACGTGCGGCTCTTGAGGGTCTGGAACCAGCCCGTCCCGTCGTGCCGCGTCGAGGACCTCGTGAGCGTGATTCTGGCGCTCGCGTTGGTGGCTATCTACACCAAGGCGGTGGTCCCGGACGTGAAGCCGCTGTATCAGCAGCTGCTGAAGTCTGAACGCCTGCACAAAGCGCTCATCGACACGTTTGTGGAGGGCAGCGAGACTTTGGACTCGGCTCCGCTGCTAAAGCATTTTATCGACATGGCGTTTGTGGACGGCCGCCGGCTAACCGAGAAGGTCCGCACTCTGAACGCATACCCTGTCGACTTCTAGCCAGGCTCTGGCTGCTCGACCGCGGTTTTGCGACTCGAGGTGTTGCTGGCAATGACGCTGCGCTACAGAGTGTGCTAAGTTGTCACTAGAGCGCCGCGCTAGAAGATCCAAATGTGGCCATTGAGACTGCGAAAGAAGAAAGTAGAAAGTGGTTAAGCACTAATGTGCGGTGTGCAGCGGTGCCGCCATTTAAAGAGTGGCGCCGTGTGCTCTGTGAAGGTGCTGCCAACAACACTGTGAGACGCATTAGCATGGTTTAAAGGATTCATTTGCGAATGGCTATATGGAAGCAGTGTGCATGTTAGAGGCTAGGCCACAGAGGTGGCGCATTATAAGAGCCGCAAGCAGTCAGATAGTCTTGACTTCGCACGTTGTGACCTACGCAGTGTCCCGTTAGTTGTCGATGCCTGACATGACTGGCACGTACATTAGGTAGATAGCCGTAGCGGGTTGTATTAGTACAGTCTTGACGGCTCTATGCCGCCAGTTGTGGAGAGAATTAAGGGCCTGCATTGAGGCCCGCGCGCGGATGAACGCGTCTTCCTACCTCACAATGCTGGTGATCTTCTCGCAGAAAGACTGCTTGTCGGTGTCCTCTTCTTCGGAGTCTTGCCGGTACTGCCGCGATCGCATGGCTCGGATGTTGTTGCCATAGCCGCCGCGGCCCACCGTGTTGCTGGCCGACGGGGCTATGGCGACGCGGTCCGCGTCCAATTCGGCGCTACTCTCGTCCTGTGCAGCACGCGTGCTATCGGGATCAATGTTCTCCATCATGTTTCCTGCGCCGCCGCGGCCCGTCGTGAAGCGCTTGCCCTGGATCTTGGGCAGGCTCGCCGACATGTCTGGCTGGTCTGCCTTCGACGGCGATCTCACATTGCCGGCGCCGCCGCGCCCAGTCGAGATTATCTTGTCGTCCGCCATCTGCTAGCACCGCGAATTGATATTTGCCTGTGCCGCCTTCGACCTGCCGTGTCCAAGACTCTTGTCCTGTGCACCACCACCGCTCAAAAGAACTCTAGAGTATGAGCTAAAATGACCCACCAGGGCCAGGGGTTCTACCCCGCCGCCAGTGAATGCCGTCGATCAGCCGCTAACCTCCAGTTATAACAAGAGGGGCAAGCCGGCCAAGCGTCTGCATTACTGACTACTAGTGAGGGTTATAAAAATAAATACAAAGTCCACAGCACCTGAGCGCGACCTGAAATCGCTTCTATAGATCTGCAGACATGGCCGCTGCATACTGCTCATACAGTTGACGCTCTCGTTTGGCCAGCGCGTGGATTGTAGACGCGTCCTCCGGAACCTGCTCCAATTGCGCTGCAAAAACACGACACAGCCTGCTCACAAGCTGCCGCGCCTTGCTCACAATGTCGTCGTTGTGAGTCTTCATGATGACTTCGAAGGCCGTAGTCGGCGTCAGCTCTGAGTCCCCGACAAACAGGCCCGTGTGGCCCCCCACGTCGCTTACTTCTAGATGATCCTGGCTAGCGAGCGCCATCACAAAGTTGTTGTGAAACTTATAGCGCGCACCCTCCTCCTCGCCGGGCGCCTTGGGCAGACGCACAATGCGCAGAATCTGTGGATATTCCTCACCAAAAAAGTCCAGCAGCGCGTCGTACGCATGGGCGAGGTCAATTTTATCCCCGGGACTCAGGTCCTTTGTCGTGCGCGCGGGGTCAAGCACATCACGGATCCGCTCGCTGCCGGGATCAAATGCCTTGAACAGCTCGTCAAAGTCGTCCGAGGTGCGGCCCTCGGGCAGAAAGCCATAGTTGTAGACAAACTCGGCGCTGCTGCGGTCCCCATAGTCAAGCAGTAGCTCCTCGCTGCCGCTGTCGGGCCGACTGGCACCCTTCTCACCCTTCTCGTATGGCACCTTCAGCAGCAGAAAGTCACCGTTCTCGTCCACGTCGTACCGTACATTAGGCTTGGTGGAGCTGTGGTTTGCCAGGTCTACAACGGGCACGACGCATGACTCGCCCGTCTTGGGGTGCGACAGGGCGCGCGATGAAATCCATTGGTGAGGCAACAGCCATTCCTCGAGGGACACATCGCGTAACTCGAGTTTCTTGAACTTCAAGTACGCCCTTTCCACCGTCACGCGACGCAACAGCGCAGGATACATAATGGAGAGCCCGGCCGAGTCCAGCTTCTCCATTTCTAGCACACTGAGACCGAAGGGAAGCCCCACATTTTTGGGCAAACAGTCGAAATATACTCTCCATGGCGACGACTCGGGCGCCTCGAGCCACAAATAAAGAAGTCCGCGATGCAGCATGTCGTGTTCAGTTACGTTTTTGCCCGCAATCCACTTTGCGAGGTTCTTATCTTCTGCTGCGAGCTCGCGGACTCGGGCACTTGTTAGCACCAACTTGTGGGGTACCCGAACAACCGTTTGCTCCTTGTCCTTGGCAAGCCCGACGTCTCCCTCGAGACCAAATCCAGCAGAGTCAGTGTGAACTACCTTTGTTCCCGGCGCGAGCTCGACGGCAGTGCGCGCCCACTCTGCGAGTCGCGAAATCTCATGTTCTTCACCGCTTTTTCCCCTCTCCGACGACATACGCAAGCGTGAGCAAGCAAGATCTTCTGGCTACAAATCAAAACCAAAGCAGGGAAGAAATCGAGGCAATGCACAAAATATACTAAAGCTAAGGTAGATCAGCGCAGTTCGAAGGCACGAAAACGGAGTCACTAACTGGCTGTGTGGTCTGGCGCGTTTATTTGACCAGCAAAACCCTAAGAGCCAGTGACATGCACCGCCCGTGCCTCAACCCTGGCGCCACGATGTCTGCCGTTGCTCTCGGTTGCAGATCCTACAGCTAGCTACGTTGATCACGCTGGCCAACGCCCTTACAGTCAGGCAGAAAAATACAGGCGCTGGACAAGAGACAGCTACGAGCTGCAGGCACATTTACGCGTCAAGCCAGCTAAACACGCACTACAGGTCTTGTGTCGGGATCATCTAAGGAATGCGGCGCTCAGCGGTTATTAACTAACGCCATTTTGACTGGCTGGCCAAACAGGGCTTGTGTCTGGCGATGATGGGCATTGCTGATCGCAAGTGACCACTCCATGTCTCTCCTCGATCAAGCCCGTACCCATACCCTACATATAGACACGTCGTCAAGGCTTCGATTAGCAGATAGCGCCCAATTAAGGGCTGCTCGTTCATGCCGCTTCTGGAGCGGCTCCTGCAGAGCAGACGACACTTTGGCCAGCGGCTGCTTGCTTCTCTTCCGTAAAAAAAACAAAAAAAAAACCGGTAAACTCTCTATCGTATGAAGTCGCTCATCTACGAGCGATGGTGTGCTCGAGTGGGTAAGGCCTTTGTCCGTATTCAGCTCCGTAACGGCAGTTGTTGCCCTGTCGTCAGAAATGGTGTCGATCAACAAGGTGGTTTGGGTCCCGCTGCTGACGCACACAAACAACCCCAGCCAGCTTCAACTGCATTCGCGTGCTCAATCGGACGGATTAGGTCACACACACACAATCTAGCATAGCCGTACCATCGCACTAGGACTGCACGCCCAAAGGCAAGCCCCAACTTCGGAAAGCGCCGTCTCCTTCTGCACTGCACGCCGTGCCGCTAAACTAGCAGCCTGCTTCTAGACACACCAGCGTTTGGCAGTGGGTCTCACAACGGCTGTGTCCAAGCCAGCCGTTGGGCGCATCACGTAACACTGGTGAATCCGGCAAAGCCCACGCGCCAACCTCGAAATTTCATTCGAACCGCCACCGCTGCAGATGTCTAGCTGGGACGACGAGGAGAACGAGATTCCTGTCAACGCGACGGCCAACCTCGACTTTGACGAGGAAGACGAGGGGCTCCTCGACGACTGGGAGGCCGGCCTCGACAGCGACAATGAGTCGGCGAAGCCCAAGGGCGTTCCGAAGCCCAAGATCTCTGCCGCTGAGCGCATCGCACAGCGCCAGCGCAAGGAGCAGGAGGAACGCGAGCGTAAGGCGCTTGAGAAGACGCAGGATGCCTCGAAGCTCGAGCAGCGCCAAAAGGAGATCGACAGCGACTTGAACAACGCAAGTGACCTCCTTTCCTCTGTGGACGTGCACCCCCGCGCGAAGTCGAACAAGCCCGAGCCTGCGGCTCCGGCTGGCCCGACCAAGCTCAGCGACCTGGCCATCTTCAAGCCCAAGGGCCCCAAGGACTATGCGGACCTGCGCAAGACGCTGACGGGCGTGATCAACGACCTGGCATCCAAAAACTCTGCTATGCATCATACGAACTTCATCATAGAGCTGTGCCGCGACCTGTGTATCCCGCTCACGAGCGAGCAGGTTGGCCGCGTTGATTCGACGCTGGAGGCAGTGGCGAACGCGAAGTGGCGAGAGGAGCGCAACCGCAGGCTGGGCGCGCGCCAGAAGCCGAATCTCAAGATGGCCGCCCAGAAGTCCGAGAAGCCTGTGGCTCAGGCTCCGACCGAAGAGCTCGAAGACGATGGTCTGGACGACGGCGACTTCATGTAGACACAGCGTCTCGGAACTATGTAATGTCCACTTAGATACTTTTTAATTGGGGTGTCATGATATGTGCATCTGCAGCGCAGCAGCCGCTCTGCAAGGACAACATGCTTTTCACGCATGGCGGCCAAAACTTGTGAAGCTTGAGCGGCGCGACCCGCTGCCCTCGCTTGAATCAGCACGTGAACTGTGTGGGTGTGTGTGAGCTTGGAACTCGGCCTGCTGACAGCATTAAAGGCTAAGCTAAAACCCAGCCAGTTCATTGAGGTGTGTCTGTCTGGCTCATGAGTTACTGAGCTCCGCAGACCCGCCAGTTTAGCCAGCGCGCAGAAATGATCTGCGTCGAATGTGCGGCACCAACGAGCTCGCTCTACACTTACTACTCAGACGATAATATCACGGTGACAAAGTGTACAAGCTGCGGCCTGTTTGTGGACAAATACATCGAGTGCGAGCCCATTCTTGTTGCCATAGACCTGCTGCTGCTGCGGCCCGCTGCTGTCAGACATGTCGTGTTCAACGCCACTGCAGAGAACACGATGGAGTGCGTACACGGCTCGATCAACTCGCCAAAGGCTCCTCCTCCGTCGCCAGGCCTCACAACTCGGCAGCGCGACACGGCTCAGAGACAGGGTGTTTTCGTCCGCTGGAACACGCGACAATGGGGCGTCCCCATGCAGGTCTTCCGGCTCATTGTGCTGGCAGTCCTGTTCGATGTGTACCAGCAGTGGGCCATGTGCGAGAAGTCGTGCTCTCCGCTAGTGCAGCAGTTCATCTCCATCAAGTCGCCTGCTCTGCAATACAGCATGTTTCTTACTCTGTGCAGTGTGGAGACTTTTCTAATGCACTTCACCGTCCGCCGCATGGCTTCCTACCTTTTCCGCTGGTGCGACGGCGGCGCTATTTCCACCGCGCTTTTGCTCGGATCCTTCTCGAAGCTGCTGCCCATCCTCACTTTCATATGGAACTACGACATGCCTTTTGTCGCGCACATAGTTCGCTATGCGGCCCTGTTCTGCGTCATCGAGGTCC